>SMLS01073588.1:0-44540 GCA_004785975.1 Popillia japonica
TTTTTTTTGCTTAGAAGCTTGAAAACTGTCATTTAAAAACAGTCGACCGCGTTGTACCACCGCTTTACGGTAGCGAAGGTATATGACTTGTCAATAAGCATTCGATTAATTATCTCAGAACATTTGTTATGGCTTGAAACTCGATAATGGTTCTGGTTTAGTTCCATAACTTATTGGCGACAGAATTATTTTAAAGTTATGCAACAAAAAATCAGGTATATTTGTTACACTGCCCTTGTAGATGTAATTTTCAAACAAAATTTGTTCTAAAATGTCACTGTAAGCTCAGCGGAAAGAGAACCACTCTCGTATTTGCGAGTATATCACGTAAATAAAGCTATCAATTAGCAAGATATGACACTACCAAATCTATTTCTCGAGCACAAAATATTTTGTACATATGTAATATATATGTCATATAATCTCTTTGAAATAAAGTAGACTTAGAAGTTTTTTTTTTATTTCAGGAATCCTGAAATAGTGGCGCTACATTTTTCTCCTCAAGTAAGTATCTGGCTGTTATACTTATTCAGTTTCAGAAAAATAGATTTTATTGTATTATGTAGTGCTGTTTCTGCTGGAAGTATCAGTTTATTTTTGCTGGTACATATTCCACATAACATAGTCTATAGTATGTATGTATGTACTACCTCTAAATCGGGATACTTTGAAGTTACTGGGAATAAACAGGTGTTAGGACTATAAGCTTAATAGTTGTACAGGAATTATACTAAACATAATTGATTTATCTGCGCCTCATTCTAGTTTAGAAAGATAAATTACCTTTAATCTAGTCAGGCAAAAGGATATATTATCCTTTACTGTTCAATCTTGCTTTCATTTGATTTGAATTTCATTAACATTCATGAATTTCATGAATAAATTTTATCTGTTGTGCGGTGTACTTTTACTCATACGTGTTCTTTTACTCTACAAAATTAATGTATGAATTACACCTAACCCTAACTGTCATTGAAGTATACGAACCAAACTGCTAATGCAATGGTATCTTATAATGATTTAATTTATTTGCAATTTTAAGAGAATAGAGTCTATTTTTTATTACTCCTATTAATTATTCCTTTTGGGTACTCTATTTTATTTTATCTTTCTTTGTACAATAATAATGAGAACCTTGTGAGAAAGTCAATAATTAGCATTGAAGCTTTTGAAATTGTTATTAGTCAATATCACCTACAAAAATTCAAACCCCAACAAAGATTTAAGTTTGTAAACTAGTGTTATTACTCCATTTAAATGTAAATAATTTTTACAAAAGATTACTCGTGATCTGTACGGTAGAGTGCGTTGAATAAAATTAATTTGGTTACTCTTTTGGAACACAGGTGTATTCTTATTAAAAATTATATGCTCATCTATATGTATTTGTGTCGAATGTAATAAGGTAATTCCGTTTTTTTTAGTCATGTAAGCGTGACGTATTTAATAATGCCAGAATAAACGGGCGCCGACTAGTAATTTGCTGTTTAATATGCACCACATAAACATGTTAATTGACACTTTATTCGCGGTTGGGTTCAAAGTTACTGCATTAGAAGTTATGCGTTCGTTCATTGGACGTTCTACTTGCAAATTAGTTTTATCCCACGCAGCTTCGAAAGGGAATGGCGAGCGATGCCGAACCGCGACTTTCTGTACCTGCCTACATGGTATGTTTCCTAATTGGATTAATTTAACGTCGCGTATGTCGAGTAACAAAATCCGTTATGCATAACACGGATTTTTACATAATATTAGCGTATTAATGTTGTAATTAAAATTAAATGTATGAGATTACTAAGAACGCCAGCAATTAAGTCGTAATTAATTATTCTAAATGAATGAATTAATATTTAAAGTAAGGCAACGTATCTCTATTAAAAGAACAAGTTAATGGTCTAAACCAATGGTATGCAAACAGTTGGGACCGATCCTCCAAGTAGTAACCAAAGAGTTTGTAAAACGTGGTAGAAAAGAAAGAAAAAACCACAACGAAATTTGCTAATAAATCTGTACTATTAAAACAATTATACATGAAACAATATACTACAATACAGAGTGGGAGATATATCTTTAGGAATTAGTAATGTGTGCAGGTTCCAACTATTGTTTACTTTGGTGCTCTGTAGAGAGAAGTGTAGTGTGAATTATTCATTTTAGTTATACGAATTCAGCTCCAACTCACTCGACATACTGCGACAAATGCTGCTAGGTATTATTGATTTGAAAAACTAGATTTACATGTTTTGGCCAGAAAACAAAATACGTTGTGAAGAATCTCTACATAGAACTGAATATCATTTCTATTCTAGGATCTGTATTAGAAATCGTAAGTCGACAAGCAAGTACTCCAAGGTTACCTCTAGTGCTGAATCGCAATTGACTTTATTTACATAAGTAGGTCGATGGTACCGCTAGGACCAACATTTTTGACAGGTCAGAGATGCGCGTATTAGATGTCAAACTGTCCCAGAAAAATTGATTGCACCATTACACCATGCTGTTACGGAATAAAGCTTATTCTGGCTGCAATTGATATACATATGTACGTTCTCATTTCCCTGCCTTTTGTGAAACCAGCGGGTTAAAAGTCAGTATGTAGCCAGTTGTAGTGTAGAAGGAAAACAAATAGACTTGTATTATATAATAATAATATTTTGAATAATAACAGTTGCGCACAAAAAATATTAATAGATACCTATTCTCTGACATATAAGTCGGAACACCTAAAATGGGTAGGAATTTTTTGGCCAAACTGGGCACAGAAACGTGTAGCTATTAAAAGGTAGCAATTGATTAAATTTTTAAAGTAATAGAATAGATTGGACTCCCCTTATTGGATACACATTCCTCGACCCTTCACGGCATCGATTCTAGCAGAGGGTCGATTTTCTCTTGTGGTACTGGGTCCCAAACAATCTGTAATTTGTGTTGAAGAGCTTACAGCGTCTGCGGAAGATGCAGTGAGTTCTTTGATCTTCTCCCCATAATATCCCAAACATGGCAAGACATTGGCATTAGCTTCTGCAAGATGGTCCATAGAACGCCTTGCGATGTGAGGACCATCATTATCTTGCTGGAAAAGTGGCTCTACGAATTGCTGAAGAAATGGAAGAATAAGGGGTTCTACCACCTTGTACACATATCAGTGGGCGTTCATTTTGCATCGGACGAATACCAAGCGAGATCTACTCCCATAAGTTAGTCATAATCTCTACAATTTGATGCACATGCCTTGTAACAGAAAGTTCAACACTGCGACGTTCATTCCCAAACAGAATCGGTATTGATCACTAAAGATAAACCTACCCCACTTTATATTCCGGTGAAGTCGCAACCTACTCCACTCTAAATGTTATTGTCGGTGGTTGGTCAAAAAAGTCTTATCCCCTCTTGGTGTTGCAATTTATTTATCACAGAGTATATACATACATATGTACATATAATATATATACTGCTTTTTCATTCATTTAGTTCAATGTAGTTGTTTCTACGTAATTTTATCTGTTGCTCAGTAGATTAAAACGGCAGAATTAAATTGTTTTTGCTTAATAAACGACAACGGATTTGGAATGTATTGCCTCATCAATTACACGAATCATCTGGAATTAACTTATTACAGTGAATCTGTCATGACAGACGCACATAAAATCGCAATATGTGCTTATCGAAAGCAGAACGATAAAACTACTAGAGATAACTATAAGAAAATACCTGCAATGGTTGACCTGCCTTTGAGTTTCGAAAAAGGTGAAGGTAGGCGTTAGCTTAGGTACAATTAATATCAATTCACAAAGAAAAAGATATCAGGCCAAACATGTTTCGCTAATAAAGTAGCGTTTATTTAAAGATACTAATAGATACTCCTAGATAAATAATTTAGATTGTTGTGAAGAGAGAAATATTATCGTCACTGGAATAATGTCTTGTTTACAGTAAAGCTTGTATTAGAAACTTACTCGCAATTGTATGAATATGTACACATGTATGTAAATGGAATGAAATGGAAGTTGAAATAAAGGAATGTAGATGTTTGTTGTTGTTTCGTTGAGAAATTTGCTTAATTTCTATCGAATTATTTGCAGAATTTGTGAAAACTATGATACATGAGTATCCTGAAGTATTGTCTTTTACTACAATTAGAAAGATATATCACTCGTAATCAAAAATGGTTAACGTATGGTCTCAATGAAAATATTATTTCAAAACAGAATAGTCAAATTCTCTTTGATATACATATTTGAAACCAAAATGCTGAAATTTTCCACGATTTATATAAGAAAAAACGTAAGGTGTTAGTGACATTAGTGAAAATATACATGTTACTCGCAATTTTTATATTTCGAGAAACTTTCTAGTATTCTGCAATACATACATTCGGTCTTAATAATCAAAATAAGGTTTCGCACATCTTGTGACACTAACATTTGTAGTGAAAATCGATATCGTTTGTGGTATGTCTGTATTTTACTTTCTTCCAATACACTTTTATGTCGTTACGTGGGAAGCAGCGCATAAATTTCTGTATACGAGCGAGACTGAATGGTTAGTCGTGGGTGGTATAGCGTACGTTGCGATTTTTCTTTGTAGGATACCATTTACCGCGACAGCAGACCAAACAAGCGGATGTTGTGAGAGAAAACAAATCTGTTTCAACGACCTTCTGTCGGTTTAATAAATATAGCGACAAGGTTACAAGTATTCATTTATGTTTTTGAATATGTATAATGTAAATGACTTTAACCAGCCATTTGTTCGTTGCATGCTTCTGTAACACTAATCAACTGCAGTCAGGCATATCAGCTAATACTTAAGAATGAGTTGAAAGGTATTTTAAATATGATACTTTTACTAGCGTCAATTTTGCAACGCATAATTCTTAACATGAAATACAGCTATACGAGGCGTCTACAGGATATAAGGGGAATTTTTAAATTTCGCGGGTTTGGAGAGTCCGATTGTCTAACTTTTGGACATCCACGTCCTTGAAGTATGATCAAAGTTTCAGCTGTGTTCATGATCTGTGACAGCCGCTAAGATTAGATCTGTTTTATGAGCTCGGCGATTTTCGTTTGCTAATAGAAGGATCAAAGAATTTGTATCAAATTTTGTGTAAAAAATGAAAAGTGTGAGAAATGTTAACAAAGGCTTATGGTGAGTCTGCTATGAGTAAAACAAGAGTTTACGAGTGCTATCAGCGTTTCCAAGACGGACGTAAAGATGTCGAAGATGACGAACACTCCAGCACATCCACAACCGATGAAATCGTGGAAAAGAAATCGTGAAATAACAATCAGAGAAGCCGCTGATGATGTTGGCATATCGATTCATTCATGCCATAAATTTTTTCGAATGTTTTGAATATGAAACACGTAACAGCAACATTTGTTCCAAAACTGTTCAATGAAGCTGGTCAGGAGTCACTAAATGAAGTCAACAATGTAGAATTACGGAAACGTGTTATAATAGATGAGGACGAAACATGGGTTTACGAATATGACATCGAGACTAAGCGTCAATCCTCGCAGTGGAGGCAGCTTGGCTCGCCAAGACCGAAAAAGGCTCGACAAGTGCGGTCAAAGGTGAAGGTTATGCTCGCTGTGCTATAGATATAGATTTTAATAGCATAGTGCATCATGAACTTTTGCCACGAAGTCAACGGTCAATAAGGAGTACCTACTATCGACAAGTTCAACGCCGTTTGCGTGAAGCAATACGGGAAAAACGCCCGGATTTGTGGAGAAACAATTCCTTGCCTTTGCACCACGATAACGCACCTGCATACACTTCATTGCTTGTTCATGAATTTTTGGTCAATAACAATACTTCCACAGCCTGCATCTTCGCCAGACAAGGCGCCGTCTTACTTTTTTCCTATTTCCAAAACTAAAGAGAACCTTAAAGAATGGACCATCGCGTTACAAGTTCAGATGACATTAAAAGCGCATCGCTGAAAGAGCTAACGGCTATCCCAGACTATTTTGAAGGTGACAACATTAATGTAGACGAATAAATAAATATTTTTCTCAAAAAAATTAAATTCCCATTATTTTCTGAACACACCTGGTTTCCACGATGCTTAATGTACGGAAATTAAATCTGTAGATTTCAAACGAGATTGTTACTGTTATGGTATGCATCCCGACTTTGTTAGCATAGTCGCCCAGACTCTGACTTCAGTTTTTTTGTTTTAGTTATTAATTTAGAGCTTTGGAGATAACAAAGACGGTTGACAACAAAGTTAACAGAAGGTAGAAACGAATATGCCAAAGAAATCGACTGAATTTTATTGTACAGTCTGCTTTATAAGGAAATATAACAGAGATTATTTACTGGGTTATGTTCTTGCACTTATTTAAGGTATCTAACTTGGCTCATGCATTAACTATGTTACTATTATCCAAATAAATAAAGTCCTAAGGTTAAATTTCATAAAATTAGGAAATTTGTGAATACTTATAGTATCTACGGATTAGACGTGTCAATTTATGTCATACATTTTTTCACATAAATTGATTATTGACAGACAAGTCATCGATCATTTTTAAGCGATAACATCGATTGGCTACGAAAATATTTTCTTGCGTGATGGAGCTATGTTGAGACCAGTGAATGAATAGTGATACTATATTTAAACATTTCGATAAAAATGGTCATATGGCTTTCTACGAAATATTTTTTTTAATTCTAAAGCTACACAGTACCTACAGCATAAATTTAGGATTTTACTACTAATACAGTAGGATTAATAAAGGCTTTGATTGATATGTACTTCAATTTATAAGTTTCCTGTGCTGTGCATTTATGCATGGCTAAACGATTGCCGTTTAGAAATAGTTTATATTTATTCTTCCTGTAATTCTTCTTATTAGTGATTCAATTAGGACACGTAGGTATCCGATATTTCATTCGTTTTAGATGAGAATATGCTCTGAGAAACATGCTTAAGCTTCCCCTAATTCTGCTATATCAAGTTGGATGTGCACAACATCCATTAGATCTTACATTCTGATAATTGGTTTTTGTCAGTTGAGTCGGCGTTGGGAAACGAAAAAGCTGGGTATTAAGGTTTTAAGTTTTAATAACAGACAAAAACTGTGACTTGTTTGTAAGAGAATAAGTATATTTTAAATAAATATGTTAAATACAGCAACAAACGTAGACGGCGACTGCAACAATGTACCAAGAATGTCAAGACAGATATGCGATCAACACACAACACAACAATTTTGTTGATATACATATGTATGATACATATTATGTAACATCGCTATAGCTTCTGTACACAGTATTACGCTTGGAGGTCATCTGTTTTAGGAAGTATTTCTGAACCACCGTCATATACTTCAATTATTATTGTGTGTGGTGGTAGAGTTGGGTTTATACTTGAAAAACTTTTGTTTATCTTTATTATAGACCTCAACATACTAGTTGCTTCGTTAATTGTACAGTGCTTTATGCAGTCGACTTCGAAACGGTCACAGTCTGCTAAAGAGTGTGTTCCACAAAAAAATGTGTGCAGTGCAAATCCGATACCCAAGCGATTCCAAGTGCCGTATACCACGGTTCCGAAAATCTATCCATATAAACAGAAAATGCTGATTGAAGTAAAGGCCGCAGATCTGGTTACCAAGTACTATTTCTCTGAGTGAGTAATGACTCAGTTGGAAATTGAACCCGAATGGTTACTCTATATTTATGCGCGGACGAGGCACATTTTACTCTGAATGGTGGAGTCAATACTCAAAACTGAAGGACCTGGTCTGCAGAAACTCCACAAGAAATTGTTCAATAAGGTCTTCATGAGAAGAAAGCTGCCGTTTGGTGCAGTTTTACAGATGTTTTATCATTGGTCCATATTTCTATGAGAAAATGTAGACTGGGGGAGCCGTAGTGGAAGCACCCGTACACATTTTCCGACCTGTCAAAGTTTGCAAACCAGCGGTTTTCAAAATCGTATGTTAAGCAGACATTTCGCAAATTCATGGCCACCGAGATCACCTTATCTTAACGTAGCGGATTACTTGCTGTGGGATTATTTAAAATGTTAGCAAATTTGTGCAATCCAACCACAAATGCTACGGAATGCTGTGTACTATTTGGAGGAAGATAAGGAAGTTATGGATATATCAGCCTGCTAGTGTGGCAGCTAGAAACCATCAACACTATATCTGTGTATGTATGTATATGAAAAAATCTACGTATTTATAGTCTTTTACAACATTCAATCTATTTCTGATTTCTTTATAATTAACATCGTTCCACGAGATTTAAAATAATGTATCTAATTTATAGAAACCAGGTATTTTTTTCGGAAACATGTTTACAAGTCGCCAGTATCGTTTATGTGGCTGTATATTTTGCCACAACTTATTAAATAAAACTTTATGTGGGCCCACTGAACCGCAAAATTGCCAGTAAAGTTATAGATTTTATGTACTAGATTTATAACCATATATTTCGTTGCAGTTTCCCATTAAAGTTTATTTTCTTACTTTAAACTAAAACTAAAACTTTATTACTTTTAAAGTTTAAAAATATTATTCATGTATAAGTTTTTATTTTTTGCAAGATTGCACTTGTGAATTAATTCAGTTTTTCCCGTATTGAATATACTACATCCTAATTAAGAAATTATGGTTAATTAGGAATGTTAATTAAACCATATATTAATATAATTAGTTCTATTTGTTGTTAGGCAAACAGCGTTCATTTAAACATAAACATTTAATTGAAAAAGCGTTGCTAAAGTACAGTACATCAAAAATACTTGTAGTAGATGCTTATTCTGACCAACTTGTCAAAAACACATTAGTTTTATTGTTAGATTATTTTTAATCTTCTTCTTTCTGTTGGCAATGAGATTAGAAATAGTATATCCGACTAATTGTTGTTCAGTACAAGTTCGACAATTAATAATGTTCGAAGCCCTGCCGATAAGAACTGACTATAATATATTTCGTCAAAATAAGGAAAGTTTACGAAGCATTTAAGTGAGTGTTATGTCGTTGATCTTATGCTATAGTAACCTGCAATGTTCGCGCGTGAATAAATATCGAATTATTCCGAAAAGTCTTAAGCAAACAAATGGAAAAAGTTACAAAAGTTTCTTTTATTGAGAATAAGTGATAAGATTTATACCCTGACATATCCAGTGTGCATTCTTATCATCATGTTCATTCGTGCACATCATCGATCAAACTAAAATGTTTATATTACGTCGGCCAATTTGTATACCTTATCCTCTGTTTTAATAGAAGTGTTGAATAACATATATTTTGCAAACGTTTGTTGTTTTTATCTGTACAAGCTCTGAAACAATATTATCTAAAATCATTGTGTTGTAAAACACAATTTGATACTTTATGTAAAATAGGAGAGCATTAATCATTTTTATTGTATTTGCACCTCTTAAATTCTACGAACTTCTCTCTCGCTCCATATTTATTTCATTTCGAGGCAGTATAGATTGGATTTTAAATTAGAATTGTTCGCGAAGCTTTCTGTGGCCGTACTGTTTACCTGTTTGTGCACAAACTTTATCGTTATTTATTATGTTCAATACAGATTCCTGTACTTAGAATATGACGATTTAACTCATTTTACCTTAAACCAGGGAAAGCACTTCTTTACATACCAATCCCTTACAGTGTCACTGTTAAGAATACAGTTTTCCATAATGTCAGCTGTTTCTGCATCCAATGAGATGTGTATCGCAACAGTATTAATCTAAATAGCCAATTCAATGCAGATGTGGGATAGATAATTAACTCACCTAGACAACTGTCTTTGCTTGCTTTATTCATAGCAAATACTTAGAAGAGACTTTATTTTTATTATATTTTTGCTAATACAGTAATGTCTATTGTTTTGTCTATTGCCAGGTCACAGTTTTAGTTTGATAGATATTATCCGAGGCATTGAAATAGGAATGTTTACGTGGTTAGAATTTCTCTATAAGTCGAATTTGTTCTAATATTGACATAAGTACACCTGTGCTGTTGAAGTAACAACTTTCTATCTACAGATAAAAATACGAAATTAGGTTTAACCCCATTTAACTATTCCGGCATTTCTCTGGAACATTCTCCTTTTAGAAGTTAAATATTTTCTATTGAACCGACAAATGACGAAGTTAGTCACGTTTTATTAATGTTTACCAGCCGCTAGCACACCACAAACCACTTTTAACTTTTTTCTAAGAACATTAAAATAAAACTAACATAGAGTTAACTACATCCGCTGAGGAGTAGGTAATAATGCGTTTTGTACGCATGCCGTTCCGTAGGTCCGTTCTAGGTAATTGTTTCCGTTAAGAATAGCATATCATAGTAATGAATGACGTTGTTTTATCAAGGATAGTTTTGTAATCAGTAAAATAAATAGTATCAGGCGTACCTTTTACTAGTGAAAAGAGTTTGAAAATTACATTACATTAAAGTCGAAATATATAAACATCCCTTAAAATTAAATTGTCCCACAAATAATAATAAATTCGCCATAAATAAAAAAATACACTGGATAAAAGTTTAAATACAATACAAAAAATATATCTCAGTTGGCTAAATTTAATTAAATTGAAAAATGTAAACTTAAACTAATATTTGGTTGGCCCGCCTCGAGCTTCAAGGGCGGCTCTTAGATGACTTGACATGGATAGAACTAAATGCTCTGTTTCGGATAACATGATTTCCGGCCAGGCCTTTATTAACACTTCTTTAAGGGATTATTTGCTTTTTACAGTTGCATGTTCAATTTTTCGAGACAATAGTTCCCAAACGTGCTATATAGGGCTTAAGTCCGATGATTGGAGAGGCTAATGTGGAGCATAGTATAGTAACCAATCGTTCACCAAACCCGCGGTATGCTTGGGGTTGTAGTCCTGTTGGCATATCCAGTCTCTTCCCATGCCCAAGCTATCCACAGAAGGTTGCAAATGTTTCTCCAATATACTTTTATAGAGATGCCTGTCCATGCCCATCCACTACCACCACCATTCTTAACAGTATGTATTACATTTTTAGTTTGAAGTCCTGTCCCAGGTGTGCGCCTAACGTTTCCGCAATCATCGCTGCGAAAAACATTAAATTTTGATTCGTCTGTAAATAGGACTCTTCTCCAAAAGTCTTCATCAATATCCTTGTACTTGTTTGTAAAATCTAGACAAAGCAGCCAATTTTGTCGAAATAAGAGGTTTCTTACGTGGACCTCTCCTTCCCCCTTATCCCGTAAAGTTCTTTGAACAGACTTTGGATGAACACGTTTGCCTGATACTACAGCAATACTATCGGCTAACTTTGGCGCACTTGTTTTCGGATTTATGTCCACTTCCTTTAGGATAAGGCTAACATCTCGACGCGAAAGTTTCTTGGGTCGTCCAGTTCTGGGTTTATTTTCCGCTGTTTTGTTTTATATTTTGTTTTTAAATTGGCCGACACTGTTCAAATCAGGATGAATACTGAACACAAATGTGTAAGTTAGTGAATCAGCCTTTTGCTATTTTAGAATATCATAAATATAAAATCTGCTTCCGACAGAAAATCTTTTATAGAAGAACACTTTTTACTTACTCGCTTACTCTACACTCATTTCAGATATCGAAAAGGAACATATCATTGGTAAATTTTAGTTAACGTTGCACCTTTATAAAGTTAAATTAGTTTGCACAGAGGCTTACATGTCGCCCCGCAAAACTCTTACCCGTGTATTATTCAATTTTTGCGATTTGGGTTAGGAAAATTCGACTGTTTATCTCTTTTTCAAATAAGTCCATATTATACAGGGTGTCCGCGATATACAAAGCATCCTTTTAAGGGATGATAGCTACAACGATTTAGAAACAAAAACATATAATACACCTCGGGTCTATCTGTAAGCGTAAACGAGAAAAAAAATTATTTCTAAAAAACCTTATTTGGTCAAACTGTACAAGAAAACTCATCCATATTGCTTCTTAAATAACCAAAAAACCATATCAAAAATTTAGGGTTGAAAATAACTGAAAACAACGATGAAAACGAATTATTTCATACTTTGAAATTGAAGCGTGGTGTCATTTGTCTGCCAACACACTGTACCCGTATGCAGTTAGAACGGCAGATGTATGCCAAGCATCATCTGTTTATGCGACCTTGAACTTGAATCGTACCAAGTCAATGGCCATATGTTTTAAAATAAACGTACCTTTGCGGTTTTTTTAATAATGTTATGACAATAAAATCGATGTTATGTTGAAGTTAGAGTGAAAAGGGCGTATTTAATAGCAGCTTTCGATCGGTAAATGAAAATTTAAGTTGAGGAAAAGTCGCATTGAACGGAAACAATGTAATTATTGCAATTATGTTATGGCGCTTTAAGCTCTTTCGTAAAGGCTACTACAAAATTGAGTTCTTTTCTTTTATTTGTGATAAATTGGTGGTCCTAAAAAGGACTTTTTTGAGAGACAGGAGAAAATGTATTACAGGAAACGCTCGATGTGTTGCAACACACGTCTGCAATCGTCGCGTAAATCTTGCACGGATCAGCTGCCGGTGTACAGTATGCATCGAAGTTTGTGACATGAGAAATAATTTTTTTCTCGTTTACGCTTACAGATAGACCCAAGGTGTATTATATGTTTTTGGTTCTAAATCGCTGTAGCTATCATCCCTTAAAAGCATGCTTTGTATTTCACGGACACCCTGTATACTTTTTGTCTACTACCATATTAAAGCAAGTCCTAAAATTTACATTTGCTGGTTGGTATTAGTTTTGGAATTGTTAAGCTACAAATATAGCAAATCCCTTTAAAAGTCTTGATTTCTATTTAATCAAATTATTCTTAGTAATAATTATGCGTAAAGGATAAGCAAGTTATGTATTTACAAACGGAGATACATATATATTTCCACAATCTCGCAACATTCTAGAGAATGATTAACTTGTCTGATAAATTCTGGCAAGTCAGCACAAGCAAAACTTTGTACTGTAAATCAATTTATTCTCTAGATTTTATCTGATTTAGCATCCTTAGAGTTAATACCTTATCTATAAATACTATCAGATTTGCACCTTTATAGCATAATTGTGCAGTATTAACTAAGTAATTAAAGTATATAGTGATTACTGGATAAATCTTTAAATTTGATCAAATCGTATTAGATACTATGTGTATTTAAACTTAACTTGGTTAATTTGTATAACAAGTTACATCACGGAATATAATACATATACATATATGTATGTAGGTACATGCATATACATATTATACTCTAATCCTGTCTAATTATTGTTAGAAGTAAGTATATATTCTACAAACAGAGTAAGTAATTCAAAAGAAATAACTGGTGACAGCAATAAATTAAACATATTCTACCGCACATATCCTGGCACCAACAAATTGCATTGGATGCAATCCTAGTAAACTCCTAGCATGTGAAATGCTTCTTGATTTGAACTTTAAATTCAACAAAATTTTAAATCTAATTCTAATTTAATACGAATAAATGCGAATAAATTTATCTGCTTCATTTATTCCCATAATTACTGGGAGTATTTGTTTTCTATTACTTATGTTTACTAATATGCAATAGTAATCACTAATTCCAGCTTTACTTGGAAATGTCTACCTTTAGACGAAAGTTATCGAGCAGTAGTGTCACTAATTCCACAACGTTTCAATTTACTATTGAAAAAATCTAGCATGTCGGATACTTATTAAATTGGTCCGAATACTGTTTTCAAGAAAACAAGTGTGGCAAATTTGATCTAACAGCACTTGAACTACCTAATATAAGTTTTCAAAATAAGATCTCGCGTTACTGCCAGATCTTATTTGACAAAATAAAACAAAATGCCTCCAGAATAGAGTTGGTGTTACTCCACGAAAACATGATTCTTGCACATTTTGGGGAATGTTATGGAAGAATAACCCAAACTACGCACTTCCTTTGTATTATTTTAAACTTTTTAGAGACATACAACCATAAGTTTTGCCAATTTGACCAGTACGAAAGTGACATTACCTGCCATTCGCAAATTGCGCATCTGATAAACTTGTATCAAAACATATGATCTGATTTATATATACGTATGTATATTCTTTCAATGCTAGTGTACCTGCACTTTAGTTACATCTACTATACACATTATCTACGACTTGAAACATTATTCTATCGTTGCGGTGCATATAAATATCAGACATTATGAGCTGAGAGGCTGACATAATTATAGTCAATTACAAAACATATTATGGTGCTGTTTGCGTCGGTCGTAGTAATGTATCAAAGCGATAGAGAACAACAAAGAGAAATGGGGAGATGGGTTTCAAGATGACGAAGCATTAAAAGTTAATTTATGACCCGTCTGTTGGAAGATATGTGGGTAGGAGTACGCGGGCCAGGTACAAAATGAGCGCATTTTGTTTTTGTTTGATTTTTGTCGACGGAATGGTTCAGAATATGAAATTGCATTGGTTCCAGAACGCTTAGTTTGTTTTCAGAACGACTTAACAAATGATGTTATTCAAAATAAGAAGAAAATGAAGACGTAGTCGTATAATAAACTGTCAAGCATGATGTTATCGTATTAATTGAAACTAATAGTGAATGTATTTGCGGTTTACCTGAATTAAAGAAATACAAATTTTGTTTTAGCGCTTTGGATCAGTAAAATGACAGTATACTGCGAGGCCTATGAGCTAATGTATGTCCATAACGTAATATAGTATTAGGTATATGCTTTTTTTATAATGGATTAATAATAGTAAATAAAAAATAAAGTTCTACAATCGTTAGTAGAATCATTTTGGTTTAGTGCAATATTTCTGAGATATCTCGCCCTACTACTAATGGACATATCTATTTGGTGTTGACAAGAAAAATAACGTTTGAGAAATACAATTTGCGTCCTATACATTCCCATATAAATAATCAACTACCCTACTATATGTGTACTTGGTACGAATCCTAGCCTTATACAACATTAATATATCTGAGGCCCACCACAACATTGGCAGTATACTCTTGCAATTTGCGTACATATATGGTCTCTTTATACGTTTATTTCTCTTCTATTTGATATTCAAGTAGGTAAATAACACCCACAATTGAGGAAGCGTAGATGTCTTGCTATTAGATACCGGTTATAGTCGCACCACTGTAATTGGCGGTTTATAAAAACATTTATTTTGAATGGCCTTATTTAAATTAACTGCTATTGTCCAGTAAGTACGGGTGCTTTGAGTTTCGGACAAAACCGACGTGCCATTGCTTTGCCGTTTTATGTACCAGTTATTGTTAAATTTAAATGAGGAAAGGTTGCTCATGCCGTTCGAAGTAACAGATCTAGTGATAAGCTATCGACAGCTTAGTTGCTAATATAATGTGCTACACAATCTTTTTGTTAGATAGCATTAAAGCATTCACTAAAAAGGCTTGTTCGTGTAATAAACTGTCTTATAGTTTACGATAGATGGCTATATCTGAAGTTGTTGGCAGGACTGTCTCCATTGTTTTGTGGGATTTTTATAATCCGACGTTTCGGCAGTTCGTCTACTGCGAAAGTACCAACCGAACTTACCCTGGCAGCAACTAGAAACAGACTCTCCGCAGACACCACATCACTCAGTAAAACGAAATCAATTAATACATTTCAGTTTGGTCGAAATATTATAGCACTCAATATCACTCGATGTTTCATCAAAAAGTGCAATTAGTGCCGTTGGTGATAATTGCACTTGCATGTACTGAACGATTGCTATCATTAGATTATACAAGTATACATTTTACTTTATGAATAAAGCGAATCATATCATAATGAGCGAGAAATGTATACTTCGGCTTCATTTCGTTCTGACGATTAAGTGTGCACCACTTGAGGATAACATGTGTAGCGCTAAATGAATACGTGTTACTAACCTTGCGCTACCATTACTTGACGGAAAGATAAAGTATGATCTGTAAATTCGACGATAGTATTTGCTCGGTTATTTGGTTTTAAAATATAACTTTTTCCAGTTTGTTTTTGTGCTTCATTTTCAGTTCCTATGACTATGGCACTAATCTACTGTTATGTAATAGCATACTGGTAGTTCAAGTATGTTACTCGCCCACTCTTCTATCACACAAAAAAAAAATGGAAATTGTGTGATTTTGTTAAAATGATAATATGAAAATATAACAAGTAGGAAAGTATGTATGTAATTTCAATTCAAATTTTATATAATTTAATATTACATATTGACATATCATACTTTAAGAGACATTTTAAACATTATTATAATAGTAGTAATTGAATAACTGGATGTGAAATACATTATGTATACGTATGTATGTATATTGGGTTGGTTATGTAAATGTATAATATTCTACAATCCCGAATTGTAGTGAAAACTGTTAATACTTATGAATCTTATGAATTTAAATCAACTCCTATAAAACTACTTAAATATTGACATAAGCTCTGCATCAATTTAATGTGTGTGTATCAAATTTACGTGGCTGTAAACTCCAAAAAGTATCAAATCATTAGCGAGTTATTTTTATGGTACGACTTGTACTTATATACACACAAATATACAAACACAATTACGTGTCTGATTAAACATTACATGTATAGAGCCAGGTACTGTATATGTAAGCTGTCACGATTGCTATATATGTACGTATAACCAAATATCATTATGTCATTAAAGTTTACTTTAAAGCAATGTAAAGCATTAAATTGCAAGTATTTCTCGCAATTACCATGTCTTATTTTATGTTTTCTGCGAACTACATACAGAAAATTTGCATGTTTCAGTCAACATTAACTTGTGTTTTACCAGGTAATTATCACATTGCTTAACCAACTGAAAATATATATACTTATAAACGAACACATTTGTATGAAAACAATAATAAGGTGTACGAGATATGTATGTGGTTAATATGACAGTAGAAGTTAATAATCTCATGCCATGATATTACAAAGACTGCAGAGAAGCAAAAAAATCTTAGTTCAGATTGGTAAAAATTGGTTACAAGTTTTTCAAGATAAGCATATTTTCTCGCATGGTGCAGAATTTCCATAACTTTTTCTTACATAATTTATTGTTAAGCATGAATGTAAATAAGAAATCATCAGTGTCATGTGAAGATTACTGACTAGTGGCCGAGGAATGTGTGACTTAAGTAACATATTTGATAATTGATATACTTAGGATATTTTTAGTAGCTCCATTAACCTTTATTTCTAACCTAGCAGTGTCGACTGCAACTTTTCCTGATTTATGGAAGTCTTCTAGTGATTTATCAAAAGCATTTGATAGCATCGTCCACTCTTTGCTGCTGGGTAAGCTACATACGTTCGGTTTTTAAGATTAGCAAAATCATTTTCTTTCACTCATACTTATCTCATATGCAATATGTTATCTGCAATGGGTATACTTCCCACTCTTTTCATGCTATTTTAGGGGTTTCGCAGGGATCCAATTTGGGTCCTCTCCTATTCCTGCTCTTTATAAATGATTAGGTGCAGTTGAGGTGTTTAGCTCCCCTGTGATTCAATCGTTATGGATTTAGATGTCTATTTTGGCAGTTCATTTTCTTTTACTGTGCATTATGATAATGTGGTGTCCTCTGCTATAAGAATGTTGGAATTTTTAATTAGAAACTCCTTTTCTCTGAAAATTGATACACTGAAGTTCATATTTGTCGAGCCCAAGTTGGAATATGGTTCCATAATATGGAACCCATTTTACTCTACACACAAGCTGGTGTGTGGTGCGGTAAATACAAACACTGTACATAATTGTTAGAATATTTTATTCGTTTATTTGTATATCTACGTAAAATAAGTTATGGTTAATAATATTTTCTTTAAACGTCTTTCTGTTACAAGTTATCACTATTTTCTACTTTACTAATTAACGTCGTGTGCACTAGACAAAATGTGCGTACACTGAATTTATGTGGGTCTACTGTATGGCAAATTTTAAGAGAAGATCAACTTTACCTTTACCATTTTCAGCGAGTGCATAATGCTCCAGTAGACGATTACACTCATCGAGTACGTTTTAGTCGACCAAAATGCCGAAATTCTCAACTTTTTAGCTAAACTTATTTTTACGGACTAAGGAAAGGTATAGAAAATATTTATAATAGACATGTATGGGCAATAGAAAACCCTCATGCATATATGCATGCATATATGCATGCATATTGTACAGACCATCAGCCACCATGTGGTGCGGTTTAATAAACGATTTTATTATTGGGCCTTGGGTATATCAAGAATTTCATGTGGATTTTCACTAGACCAGATGCGCATTTTTGTGTATTTACATATATATCCTGAAAAATGAAACTTTGCTTCATCGGATCAAAAGGATTTGTTAAGAGCGTCATCGTTATTAATCCTACCTAAGAACCACTGACAGTAATTAAGTCTGGTTACGTGATTAATTGGGAATAGCTCTTGCACGCAATGAAGTTGGTATGGAGATTTTGTAAGTTTTTTAAGGATGCTCTGGACAACACAACTGTCATATGGGACCCGCCCATATGATAATTGAGCTTGTTGTGAAAGCTTACCTCCTCAACATCTGCTATATTTTCGACTGTCCGCTTTAGTGGTCTACCATCACCTGGTCTTCGGGACACAGATACTGTTTCACATAATTTATCCACTGACTCTTGATTCAATTTCCGCAAACTGTCATATGTTGTTGGAAAATTTGCAAATTCTGTCGGAAAGTCTTCCATACAGTGCTGCAAAGAGTACGACCATTCTCCATTTTCTAATTTTACATTATTTCTAGAGTATATTTCGATCAGATTTAACAATTCATGGCTTGCTAGAGGGTAAATTTAAATGATGGTATGGTATATTGGTGAAACGGTTGTTATACTTTGTTAGCTGCAAACATATGATATTTCTCTGTGATATATTTTTCACTGATCTTTCTACTAAGTATGTAAATTTAAATCTTGTAGGTACATACCAGATTCCTTCGAATTTTTGATATAACTGGTGGATTTCTGGACAGAACATAAAATTCTCACACATTCTGGGACGGCAGTCATTATTTGGTATACTACAATTGATTTACAACTGTATACCTGAAAACTGCATGTTGTACTACATACATATATTTTCTGTTTTCCTATCTACTTAATTTATTTGATTTACATAAGTATTATTGCATTAAATATTTGTTGATTTATATCTATTCTTCAATGTTAATATTATGTTTTCATTACGATGTATACCTATACATGTTTGCTTTGTTGTTGAACTACTTATTTATTGTATTTTTGGAATATATCACAGATTTTAGTTTCCTTTGATCACTGTTTATAATAAAACTATGAAAAGGAAATGTTTTTTTGTCGACGCATAAACAAACTATATCGAAAAAGTTTTCGCATCGTCTTTGATCTGAATATTAGATTTCAGAAACCAATTGATGCGAAAATAATTAAGAACTATAATGTAACATATACAGGGTGGCCATATGCATTCGCCAGGTTCCAATGCTTTTTAAAATAATAAACAAGGGATACTCTGCCAGGAACGTACATATGTATGTCCTATCATTTGAAGCTACCTGCCATTAATTTACACGCAATTTACAAAATCGCTCAATTTTTTATCGCTAGTGAGTGCTGCTGAAGTGGCTTCCGAGCTGAACATGGAATTAACAGATGAGCGCCAACACATTATGTACACAGAAAGCAATGTGTGACCTCGTCCTTCTCTCAATTTTCATATAGATTTAGGTAAGTAAAGGTAATGCATTTTTAAAATCGTTCAACTGAAAGATGTTGACATTACATTTAGGTTTGAAAGAACTCTTGGTGACCATGCTTCGAACACGCATCCACCTCTGAGTTCTATATTTTACTCTTTAAATAGATAAACTATGAAATTAATTGTTTGAGAAGGAGGTAGTTATGTATGTTGTTATTAATCACGTGCCCTTTTGAAAGGCTGAATTATCCTACCTAACTTATTTCGCAAAATGATTCAGAACTAAAAACACAAACCAATTACCTATAGCAAATTCGAGATATCGGGACTAGGAACATGTACTTATCTTTACTGTAAATTAAACGATATTTACATTTAGCTAGTTATACTAAAATAAACATAATACTTCCTCCACCTCTCAAAAAGACTTACTATTATGAGGATGCTTGCAGGACCCATACATGTTTAGTCCGCTAATCGGCCAGTTTGTCCGATGACAGTCAAACACGCGTGTACAGACAGTGGAGCCGAGCCTATCTGAATACCTTAATGTGCATGTCCTACTGCAATAGGAGGAATTAACCGGCTAACGGATGGGTTCCTCTAGACTTAGCGACTTACGAAAGTTTTCATAATGTAATGTTAATGAGATGCAAATCCTAGAAATTATATTCTTAGGGGAATTAATTCCTGGTTTTGATGTATACCGTAATAACGTAATTACCTCGTCTTAATTATGCTATCGTATAATTCTGATAATAAATATTTCTTTTACAAAAATTCTAAAGATAATTAGGTGAACTTACATCTAAAGGTTTAAGAGATAGTCTTTTGTGTTAATAGGCATGGATACAGATAATCTCTTTCAGTCAAGATTTGGTTTAGTTGTGAAAGGTAGAGAAGGTATTATCTTGTATGATTTTAATGCAAAATTTCATTATTGTTTGCTATACTGTTCTACTTATACATAAATACTCTTCGCGTTATTTATATATTTATATAAATTGTGTATATACTAATTTACTACTTTAAATAGAGTTTTTTACAACAATCGGTTCGTGAAAATGGTTGATATTGGTTTTATTAAAGCTCAGTTAGGTAACCCTTCTTTTACACCTAGTGAAATACGTTTTATGTTTGTTTACACTTCCACGTCTAATGAAATCAAACCTGATTTACTACTTTTAACCTGCTCTTCAAGTTCTTCTTCTGCTAATACATCCGCATCCTCTAAAAGACTTAATCGCTGACGTTTCAAAAATACTAGACGTATGGACCTACTTCTGGTGGTGAAGTTGTTCTCTTTCGATGACTCTGATAGTTAAATTTATATAGCACTACATTTTTTCATATCTTCATTTGACAGCTAAAAGATTGAATTTCACCCAGTTTTCCATTATTATATCATCAACAACCCCCTCCTGTAGATATGCAAAAAATACAAATATTTTTGATTAACGTATATATGAACTTACGTGGAGGTGATCTCCACAGCAACAATGATGATGTTGCAGATACTTCTTTAGGGTGAAGTCTTACAGTTCTTAGCCACAGCTTCTAATAGACATAAACAGATATTTTTTATCAAGTTGAATATGTAAATAAATGTTTATTCTACTCTATGAATGCATTTGTTTACGAAGCAGCTTTGCTCGCTCTATGAATTGCACATGTGGTCTTTTCACAAATATTCTATTTATAACAAGCTCACATATTTACTACAGATTTGATTCATTTCGACCGGTTTTTTTTTTGTAGGAATCAGGCGTTTTTATTTTTTTTTATTACAGTAACTTTCAATATTAAAGTACAACTACATATTAATATAATTTATATAATGACCTGGTAGTTAATAATTTACTATTTGAGATCGCGTTCGTAGTTAATAGATTTTTTCTTTTCAAATAATTCGTGGTAGTTTTGAAGGCGACTGTTTGATTTGAAACAGGACAAAAACTTAGAGTAGTAATGTCCGCAATTACTACCACGAGCTTCGGATGCACGCTTCTGTGCGACGGTAAAACTTATCATAAGCTGAGCCGCTGTGAGAACACAATCTGGAAGAGACTCCACGTCTAAAATTTTCCGTCGGCGATCATAAACAAAGCTTTTCATAGATCCCCACAGGAAAAAAGTCCAACAGGTTCAAACCAGGACTTCGTGCTGGCCACAGAATCGTTCCTTCTTGCCCTATCCAATGTGCAAATGCCTGGTTTAAATATTCCCATACAAGTCGGACAACATGTGGAGGTGCCTCATCGTGCATGAACTACATTTGCCGTCCTACATGTAGTGGTATGTCTTCCAAGGAATCGGATAATGTATTTTGCAGACAATTTAAATGATCAACCGCATTTAATTTTTCGGGAAGTACGTGTGGCCCAAATAAATGAATGCCTAATAGTCCGACGCATACATTTATTGATGTCCTATGTTGGGATGAACTCTGTGAATATCTTGTGGGTTTTTATCGGGGCAGTGATAAATATTATGGCAATTCAGCACACCATTTTTTGTGAAGCAGTATTCATCAGTAAACAGGATCACGGATTGAAGATTTGGAAGACGAGTTTCTGTTTGACGAAACCATTCACAAGAAGTAACCCGTCGAGAAAAATCATTGTGATACAGTATTCGTATAACTTGTCATAATGTACACTCTCTTTCTAAAGTAATGTCTCTCTCAGTCAACGGGTCCATATCAATAATGCCGACCAATGGACCTACTCTACCCGTCGGGCAACCTTGGTTATAGCAATTCTGGGTAACCGATGTTGGCCGGCGGCTAGAGTACGTCAATTGGAAGACGTTATTGATCAGAACCCGTTGGCTGGGGAAGTCATTACTTTAGAAAGAGAGCGTACATATAAGACAACGAATGACTCAACGTTCTACCTGTGTTGCCCATTCATTTATGCGTTGCGCTCGAACAACGGGGCTGGACTGAAATTGAAAAATATTATTTTCTCGTTACTGCGTGGACATAAAGTATTCATTATTTTGGAATTTAGGCTTTTATTTCATTAGCTTTAACCTCTTTTATTTTCATGGACTATTCAGTAGACATCCTATATACATATCTCACTTAATATCCTTAAAAAGTAGCTCCCTAAAAATGCGATTTTTCGGTATTGTTCTGAATAGTAGTGCGGTAACGATTGACACTATTTAAATATAACAGGTCAGATTTTAGACGAGTCTACTACACTTGTCAATATGGTAGATAGGCAGATGGAATACTACATCAATATCTGATCATTATATTGTATTTACATCCTAAAAGAATTAAACTCTGCAATTCTTCTTTATCATTAATACATTATAATAATTTTAATGAAATTTGAATGTGACGAAACCAATATCTGACATTTATTTATGATATGAAGACACCAAGCAAGGTTTTGCTGTTGAATCACTACTTTAGTGTGCTATTCATATTAAAAACTTGAGTACTTGAATAGTGAAAACTGCAAAGTACATACGAATTAATTTTACATTTAATATTATTTTGAAACCTCAAATGCAAATTGTCGTTTATTAAATTTTGATGAAAGTACTATTAAACTAAAAGAATTCTATTTGAAATTGAATACACCAGTCAGGCTTCTAACAATTTGTTTAGTGTAATCAATTGTACTCGTTATATCCTAGTCGCAAAAGCATGTTCCTTAATTACTTCTAAGTAGAGAGTATGGATTGGGACCTAACTTCTCGTTTCCATTATATTTGAGAAATAAATTTTCCAACTTCTTTAAATTACACAGGTACTTAAAATTCTCTGAAGGGGCCAGACTCCTTTAATGAATTGGCAGTGGCATATAATCCCGCTAAAATTCAGCTGGAGAGTACTTTTTCTCAGCGGGATATTTTTGGTAGGGACGCGCATTCAGAGGGAGCCACTTGAACTTTGTACTGTAGTGGCGTCGCTGCAGTAGCAAGCAAACGTGATAACTGGTAAATAATACTTCGCCGAAAGGAATGGGGGAGATAGAGAGGGAGAAGTGTCTGGTTAATAACACGAATTTACTCACACAAAAATGGTTGCTGGATGGTGCTTTATGTTTGTGACGTGTTTGTGTTACGCAGCTGTGTGTTTATTCATTTTATGCGATCTGTCAAATATAAGACGTCTATTGTTTGCGCAGAAAATTTTCTGCGTACTTATGCACTGAAGTGTGTTGGTAAAGTTATAATATGGTTAAAAGACTAGTTATTAGTGTTGGTTATTACTACAGTTAGTTATTTGCTAGTTAGGAAGTAGAGCAAATGACAGTGGAAAATGTGAATCTTTTATATTAGGTTTTCTAAGAGCTTGAGATAAGATAAAGGTAAACAAACTGGTCATCTTGTAATGCTAGTAAATTACAAAGTTGTATTTTATTACTGAATCGTTGAAATAAATAAACTTCGATACGAGTTGAATTTAATATTGTAATTAAATTAAAATATAGTTATTATTTTGAACACATGGTGCTGAAAGAGTTGCATTCTCTGTACTAATAACAACTAGCATATTTATAAACAATTAGCAGGTAGTTTTCATGAAACATGATTTCAACTAATGCTAATATACTACGGGTAAAGCAAATATGCCAAAATAATAAAGTTAGGTATCATACGACGTAGTATTCTTAAAACAACTGAAAAATAGAAAACTAGTTAATGAGTTTTTGTAACCATCAAAGCTACAAACTTTCTGATTAAAAAGCAGCGCCAATGACATTCATTTTATTGTAACTTAATTTTATACAAAATGACTTAACTTAATAAGAACTTTCAATAAGTCGACGCATTTCCAAACGCAGAAAGCTTTTTTGTGCTGCCCTTAAACAACAAAGACGAATCTTAGTACATTGTGTATGTATGTACCTATATGATATATCAGGGAGAAGAAGAAAATTTCTAGAATGAGACACGTAACATCAATTTTCGGGGCAGAAACACCAGCCAATCATTTCTCAAGGTTCGAAAATAGAAAGAAGTCTGAAGAGAATAATTTTGGCGAATACGAAGCTTGTTCAATCAATTGCAAGCGTAATTCGTGCAATCTCGCTATTGTAATTGTCCCGGCGCAATAAGACTTTTTGCAAAATGAGGGCATTCAAGCCACTTCTGTTATTATTTTTCTGTGTTGTAAGTGGCCGATAAAAATATTTCTTGGAAATCGCAAAAGACGATAACCCTCAGCTTTCCATCTTCTGGATCCTCTTTGGAGTAAGTTCACCAGTCAGCATTCCAATGTCCACTTGTCGATGAAAATATATTGTGTTTGGTCTTCCTTATACCTCTGGTGTCTTCCTCAGTTTTAATCAACGATTATTGAACACGATTTCATGAGTTTCTTTCTATGCTTGTTCAAATTTATCAATACAATTTGCAACGGTGGTATACGACGGCGATGACACCATCTTCAGGTTCACTTCAGCAAATTTCCGATTTTGTCTCAAATGTATTTATGTAGCAAGTTCTAAAAAAGTATCCACGCTTGCAATGAAGATCATCCCCGTTCAACAAGAATTCACATCGATTTATGGTATCTTATTGTCCATAATTGTCTTGGAATTGGTTCCCCTCACTAACAGCTGTATTATGTAAAAAGGTACAAGGGATGTAACATGATCAGTAATATATCTTTATAAGAAAAATTCACTTCAATTCTAGATTTAGCAATAGTAAAAGCTTCTGGAGACGCATATTGTCTTAGCATATATTTTTGGACAAAAAACACAACATTTCGGTTTTCCACTGGTATTGATTTAATCAGTATGGATTGAGGTATTTTCCAAAATGAATGGAAATGCTCCATCTGAACTAAACGGTTTGGATGATGGCAGTTTCTATACGCTCTTGTTGGATTTATTTGAACCAATTTTTTTTTGAAAAACCTTCCCTTCTGAGCACTGTATTTTTGCTAACGTTATGTAGTTGTAATATGTATGTCAATCTAATTTTTATCTTCATTTAGTTGGCTTTGCGATACTCAATCCGAGCTTCTGAACCGTCTCTTGCAATCCAAATTTTGAGATATATGTAGCAGCGTTAGAAATTAATACTAATCACTATTCTCAAAAATTACAGGAAAGTGGTAACTATTGAAATTGAATTTAATTAGACTAAAAATAGCAATATTGTGTAGACGCATGTATGTATGTGACATTGCTACTTGTTTATAATGTCTGGACTATTTCTAATGATATCTCTTTACACTATAGTGTTTATTTAATATCATGTTTACGTAAAGTTAATTACAGTTGACTTTATTTAATGTGTTAGTTATCACTTGTTTTCGAAAATAACTAGTTATTATCGTTATTATGTTCATATTACATCAAATGTATGTCTGCTGGGTGTTTCATAACTGATATGTCAATATGGAAAGAAGTGGTTTTGCAGTATATCTGAAGCAAAAGTGAATAAATGCATGACTCCGAAAATGGCGCATTTTCAAAATACAGGGTGATAAACAATATATAAGTATATATACAGGGTTATTCACGCTATACGGCACGGAATATTGTGGCGAAAATACGTGACTTTCAAAAAGTTTCGTTTTTGGCATATATGCAGGTCTATTACGGGTACTTTTTGAAATTATTGTCATATTATACAGGGTGTCCCAAAAGTTCTAAAAGTATCAAAGTTGTGTTTTTTTAAATGGAACACTATGAATGTTATTGCATTTTTGGATTCTCCGATCAAAATAAGTGGTTATTTTAATAATGTTTATAATGTCTAAACCTTAAGGTTTTTGCGGTAATTTGAATTTTCTCCAAATCTAACCTTATTTCCGGATTTTAAATACTTAAGAAGTATTTAAGTTATGGAAGCGAAATTTACAATGAAGTGTACCAATAGATCATATTTTATATCCGAATTACAATAAAGTTGCCATTTTATACAGGGTGTCCAAAAATTAAAAGTGATCAAGTAAGAACAAGTGTGTATAACTTGATTAATTTAAATAGGACGCCATATTTTTTGACTTACCAGGAAATGTACTTTTTAATTATCTATCGAATGGTCTCAATACAAAAGTCTTTGTATTTTTACAGAATACGCCAAATAGTTTTTTGTACGATTTGGTGTTTTTTAATTATTAATGTATCTAGATGGCTGTGGTATTTAAAAATGTTAGATGATTTAGAATTATGTATAAGAATAGTAATGAAGAATACTAGTCAGAAGCTTATAATCTTATTTATAGTACAACAGTCCATTTCCAGACACTTACATATTCGTTTTTGAAAACCCCTGCCAACTCTGGACAACATTTGTGGGGTTAAAGTTTCAAAAGTGTTTCTTATCACGTATTTTCGCCACAATATTACGTGAGTAACCCTGTATATACAGGCTGTCTCCGCATCCATCTGTTTGTAAAATGTTCTTGCAGATAAGCTCTTACCAGTACTGTTGAGTCTTGTTGAAAAAAATATACTTTCTAAGTTAGGTTCATCTCTTATTGCTGGCAATAAAAAAAATTGAAGCAACTCCAAATACGTACGCTGATTCACATTTTTATCAAAAAATATGATGATTTTGCTATACATAGCACCACACCACACCTACACTTTTTTGTAATAGTGAGTTCTAGTTGCCTTTTTGAAATTGGGATGTTCTCTCTACCAGAATCTACAGTTCTGCTTTGCAACTTTCCCATTGGTTGTATACACTGCCTGTTCTTTCAAATTTTTCTACTTTTCGTAAAGCATTAACGCACACGTGAACAGTAGTAGTGTTGAAATTTTTGACCTTCATAGTTATAAGAAGCTTCACCAGTTCCATAACATTGAACGAGGTAAACTCTTTGTTCTAAAGTTAGCATTACCATTAAGTAAGTCTCATTAAAGAGTCACAAATACGTAACTTGACTTATTAGATTAACATAGAGATATAACAATATAATACATGAATAAACTACGATTATGAAAATTTTTGCTTAAACTTTTGTGTTTTTTTAAATTTTCTCGGATGCGAAAGAGAATACATATTTAGATTTTTGTTTCAAAATTGGTGGAATTGATACAAGCAAAAACTTTTATAAAGAATGAAATTTTTCGTTAAGGTTCAAATAAAAATGTTTCCCCTATTATTCAGTTTATCCGAGGGCATAGTGTATAATCAACATTAGCAAAATTAACTGCTTTTAGATGCAAATAACACTGCTAATATTTTAAGTGGCAATTTAATTTCACTGTCAAAGCTAATCAAAGAACAAAAGTCTACTATTGTTATTCCTTTAGTATATGTATAGGAATAACTGCTCGATATTTTTTTAAGAAAAACAGATCTTTTCTGGCACAAAATGAACGCCATTCATAAAATAATTTTTATTTCACGAAAAAGCAATGCTGCACCATCATTATTTCCAATATATTAAGCGAATCTTTCGCACAAACAACACAACAAAAATGTTAACACATTTACATAGAGGTTTATTACTTTGTATCGCGATAATACAGGTAGATTCAATTTAGAACTCCAGACACCACAACTTTTAAGTTAATTCGGGACATGTGCTTTAACCAAAGGCCTGAAAATTTTACAAACTAACGTTTCAGTAACATCTCTTCTAATATTTACCATACATCGATAAGTTCAAGCCTAAAACCAAGACTGATCGCTGATACATGTTAGGAATAGTAGACCTTTCGCTAGATTTTAAACAAGATTTTCCTAGAACTGTTGGTTCCCGGTTTATTAGTTTCCCTTATTTAGTTATATACAGGCTCTCATACGCATCAAGTTCTCGTGGTAAATTAATTGCTTTTACTAATTTGAGACTATCTTTCTCGACATGGTGGCCGTTCCTAATAAAATGAGCTTCTACGGAAGATTTAACTCTTGCAAACCTTACACAATCCTTACATGCAATTTTGTACATTTCAGATTTTTTCTCTCAATTCTACTTTGTCTTTGGTATTGCCTAAAAGTTTTTTTAATGATTTATTAGTTGTATAACACACATTTAGCTTATATTATTGATAAACGCGATTCTGTCCCTTTGTGATGTGATGTAATACAAAACTCAAGTAATTTCTTTTCAAACTACGTCAGTTTAGAGTTTAGAAATTAAAAAGAACGGTTTGCCTCATTATAGGCAACGATATTTACTAGCACTATTCGACAAAAAAATACTTAATAAGCCTCTTACATTAACATGGGATAATAGGTGTTAATAACGACGGTATGCATTGAAATACATGTTATTAGGTTAATATGATTTTAAAAGTACAATGTAAGGTTTCTTTCCTCTGTAATGCTTTTGCCTATTTTAAAAATAATCGGATTAGAAAGCAATTCCCATACATGTATGTACGTACAATATTTAGTGCAAAATCTACAGTCGAAATCGTTACTTTGAAAGATGGTCTGTTGCAATCTACTAAACACAGGCCATCGTTCTTATTCTTACAATCTCAATCAAAGTGAAACTCGTACACTTTTAACTGTCCATCTACATATATATATTAGTCTGTGTAACAGGAACTCTGTAAGACAGACATTACTTTGTAAGTAGTACATGGTTTTCACATTTATTCTTTTTAATGGACATGATCAACTATGGATTTGACGAAAAGTCGCGGAAAATTTATAAATATCTTCGCCTAATAAGTTGGCAAAAATTGGAGAAAAATATTTAAATCAGTCTTTTAACTATTGGAAATCTTTTACACAAGCACAACTTAAATAATAGAGTAGCTCGAAAAAGGTCGTGGATTAGTAAACAGAACAAAATAAAATATTTACGATATGCTGACTAACATTGAGAAAAGCACTTTGAGTTTTAGAAAAAAGTAATTTTCACAAATGAGAGCAAATTCAATATTTTTGGTTCGGATTGAGAGTTACGAAAATGGAGAAGAGCTAATGAATTACTGAAAAGCGAAAGTTTGCGACTTACAGTGAAACATGAAGGAGGTTCCGTTATGGTTTGGGGATGTATGTCTGCCAACCGTCCCGGAAACCTACACTTTACTGAAGATACTATAAATCTGAATTCATATGTATGTACATATCTCGCCAGTTTAAAACAAAATTTAAAACAAAGCGTCGAGAAATGGGGAATAGAAAAAGCATTTAAATTTTATCAAGATTATGATCCTAAGCATAAAATCACATAAAGTGAAGCTTTGGTTACTTTATAATTGTCGTTAAGTTATTGAATCGTCTCCCCAGACTTCAGATATCAATGTTATTGAGAACTTCTGGAGCCTGTTAACAATTGCTAGGATTTCTAATAACGAACAACTTAAAGCTGTGTAAAGAGAAGAATGATCGAAAATATTCCCAGAATATTGTGAAACATTGGTGAAGTAGTGTTGAACAGAGAACTGTCAACAAAATATTAATAGTAGTGTAAGACCAAAATTGTTTTACTTTTATAGAAACTACATGCAATTTACGAAATAATCTTTTATAGCATTTAGTTCATTTTAATTAATTAGTTTTATATTTATAAGTATTTTTTATAAACTGTTTTTGTAGTAAAATGAATGCACCGTTATCGAGTGTACACTGGGTTGATTTAAAACCGACTCACCCGACATGGACCTAACGGCGCACACAAAAACATTCTACATTTAACAGGATGTTTGTACTAATAAAGCGATTTGCTTATGAACTGGTACACACACATCTAAAATAGCTACAGAAATATATTCTTTTTCAGATACGTTTAATGTCTGTATTAGTACATAGTATAGCGTTTGCCAACACCCATTAATAACACATAAACACAAATAAAATAATTATTGTATTTCTCCTAACTTAGCAGATTTTAATAATAGGGTACAAATTAATTTTAAAGCATACTTTTAGTTTTATGGCAGTTTGAGTCGGTTTTAAATCAATCCACTGTACGTGTTTCACTTTGACTGAAATAGAATCAAACAATGTGAATAGTTATTCACATTGTTTGATACTACATACGCATTTCTGATCGTCTATTCAACGGCATTTCTTTACTTCATACAAGAGAACGTTTATGCAAGTATGTATGTCAATATTTCTCAAGTGGGGAATATGAATACTTTCGTAAGTTGTTATTATAGATTCCGTGTTGATATAAAATGTTAATATTTAGATAGTGCTATATTTATACGATGGGAAAATATTAAGCCACATAAATTAATGTCATTGTCCATATTTATTATTGAAATTGCAAGAAATATTGCGCTATTACTTGTTGCAATTCGCTGATATGTATTCCGCAAATTATCGCTGATAATATAGTAAATTCGAGTAAATCGGCATGTAACTGACAAGTCTATACATTAAGGAAAATGTTTACATGTAAGGTTCAAAAGAATTTAAAACTATTTTCGTTGTATCAGTTTTCGTGTTTGCGTCATCTAAGCTCGCATATATAAATGTTTGTAATATTATGTTTCTGCTTAACAAATACTAACTTTATTCATGACAGTTTAAAGCGTATGTATTTCAAATTGGACTTATTTATGTGATAGTGTTATAGCACGAAAAATGTTACACACACGGAAATTTTGTGTACATACATACATAGATATGTATATACAATGTCCGCTCTTTAGTTTCAACCAACTAGATCTTTTTAGGTTATTACTTTAACAGAATCGTTTAATCTGCATAAAGAAAAAAGTAAGATCGCCATTGACTATAAACACAATTTATTATAACTGAATGATATCGTCAAACTTCTGGTTACCGGCAATAATTAATTGTTAAATTAAAAACTTTTTAAACCTGAGAGAACAACATAGTTGAAATATAAAAATGGCTTTGAGGCCAAAATGCCTTGAATAACTAAACATTGGTGTGACACTTTCTTCAGTTTATATGTATTATGTGTAATAATACGTACCACCAGTTTTGAACTCTCATTTTTCTCATGTTTATTTCATTATTTCAGGTATAAGATGCAGTGTGGGAGGCAGTGGGTCGCCGCGGGGCAGAGTCTCGGCGGCGGGGCCCTCCGCAGCGGCTCATGGCGGCCCCAATGAGATCTACGGGCTCGCAGCAGGACGCTGGCCACCGAGCTAGGGTGGCGGACTCCAGACAGGCCACGACGGCAGCTTCGACAAACTTCGAGTACGATGACAACGAGTGGGACATCGGCATCGGGGATTTGATCATTGATTTGGATGCGGACATAGAAAAGACAAACGAGGGCGCGAATCCCAACTCTAACACTACCAATACCTCCATCCAAAACGCGACCGGTGGCGGGGCAACAACTGCCTGCCCAGGGGGCGGAGGAGGAAGCGGTAGCGCAAGCGGGGGCCCTGTCACAGCCGCCGCTTCGAACACTACCGGCCACCACATGGCCACTAACGCCAGCCCGAATACGTCGGCGAAGGCGGCCGCCAAGATGGCGATTGAGCATTCGGCCATTGTCGACAAGGGTCTTAAGATGAAGATTAAGAGAACCAAGCCAGGTACGAAGACTTCCGAAGCAAAACATGAAATTGTGAAGAGCAACGAACAGAATGGCAACGTTGACGGAACGGAAGTAGTGACTAGTAGTAATAAGGGTGCAGGAGGAGGAGGTAATACAGGCGGAAGTAGTGGCGGTGGTACCGGAAAACATCCTCAAGCGGTTGTTAATACCAATGTCGCTTCCGCTGGTGTTGTCTCCACAACATCCGCTTCCCAGAATGCTTCCTCTAATTCCTCAGGTGGTTCCGGTAACAGTAAGCGCAGTTCCGGTGGTCACAGAAGGGACAAGACGCGCGATAAACATTCAGATAAGCCAGGTCCCAAAGTGACTCCGGGTAGTGTGCCAGTGACAGTGTCTGAAGTGAACGGAATGGTGAGAGTGAGTGCGCCCCAACCAGGCCCTCAGAGACCTGTTTTCCCAGCTAGTACGGGGCCAGGACCTCCAGCACAACAACAGACTGGACCTTCACCGGGTCCACCGCCTAGTCCGGCGGCAGCAACAGCTCAGGGGTCTGCAGCCAAACCGGAACAAGCGAAAATCGGAGGATCGGGTAGCGCACGCCAACCAACTCCACCATCGTCGGACGACAGAAGTTCTTCACCACCGCCGACTAAAAAAATCAAAACAGAACCGAAGGTAAGTCGATTGCTTACTCTCTGAAGATTTCAAGTAGTGACAAAAGGAGTCTTTTGTAAAGCAGATAAGACAAGTGTATGTATGTATGTATATCCAATATTTAATTAAAAAAATTACTAAATTTAATAATTATCGATAATATTTTAAAGTAATGAACTGATCTGATATTGCTACTTTCAGATATAGGAGATTTTGAACGAAATAATTATCTACTAAATTTATTTATTAGGTAATTTTATGTACCTAATTATTTAGCTTAAAAAGAAATAAAAACGACTCCCGGGAATATGTACATATATCATTTTTGAGTCTGATAACGTTCACAGTCGAATGAAGTAATTGCAATAAATATAGACCTCGAACAATGTCTGTAAAACATTTTACAAATGCCCCACCATTAATCTGCAGTGTTGGGTAATACATATGCTGCTGCTATTTATGCAGTCTTTTTCCTGTATGCGTACATTATTTTACATGAATAGCTCCAAACAATACGTTATTGTAATCTAGCCCAAAGATGCAAATTGGATATGTTCATTATGTCGAATATTTATATTTTTCAGTTACCATTTGCGCACGGTTGTATGTATAAATGGTGGTTGAGAGATGTATGTAGTAGATTTTACGGGAAATATTTGGATAACTTTATTTAATAGATAACTTTTTATAATTATTTCAATGAATAATAAAATAAAACTTAGCGTATTTTTCAAAACTTTGTAATCTTTTTTTTCATTTGTGATTTAATCGGTAGTGATATCCAATTATTATATTCAATTCTTAATTATGATGAGAATATTCTGATTCGTTGAAATGTTGTTATGCCATCCGATAACAACTTGTGGGACGCATCATATCTATCTAATACTTTATTTTGTAGTATCTATAGATCTTTGAGAAGTATAATAAAGAAAAATTTTGAATTTTTGGTTGCTTTGACATAAACCTTCATTAATTGTCGTAAGTGTTTCGTATTTCTTAACTTCAATAGTCATAGCAAGTATCATACAAAACAATTTTCTCAATAAATTATTTATTTTGAACTTTAACAAAATTATCTGCTTAGCATTTCAGTGTATAAAAGCAGTCGCTGGCCATAATAATTATAACATAAAGTCAATGACACAATGAGATCTATTGTGAATATCCTTAATCCTCGTTGATTTCTAAACTTTTGAAAAAGCTAAGGATCTTTTTGGTGGGGCTATAGTTCTGAGCCGACCACTGCCACGTAATCACACATGAATAGTGAATAATGTCGGGATGGTTCTTTTTTGTCGAGGTCCAGCAGGAATTTAGATAGAGTGGCTGAACACTTGGACAACTTTTTCGATTGTCTTAGTTTTGCACTGTTAAACCAGTGTGAGATGTTTTGATTGATTTCTCGCTATTGAGCTTTTGTGTTGATTTAGTTAAGGCTATAGAATGCGCACCTTTTTTTGTAAGACCATCAGCAGTCTCGTTGATCTCACACTCCCCAGTGGCCTGGCACCCATCATCATGAGAGTAACTATGTTTCTTTGTACCAGAGCTCTGAGGGTGAGTAGACAGTTCCAATTCAGCTTCGTCTTCGAAGTATATACCACTCGTGTTACTCTAGTTTCCAAATCTTATCTACTTCTAACCGCTTTAGTGTAGCTGTCATTTTTTAAATGTCCTAAAGTGAAAAAATAATGAGTCTATTCATTCCTGCCCATTGGCTCGCAAGCTTTTAATTAATTAATTTCAAGGACACTACTTGTAACCTACCCTTTTACAAGTAGTGTCCTTTGACAAGAAAACCTGTCATTAATTGCCAGAATTATAAAAAATAATAATATTAAAATAAGTCGATTGAATGTGTATAATAAAATGAAGTTATAGCTTTCTAAAAATTTCAGTAATTCCCTTTTAATGTTTTTCAAATATCGATACTCAAAAATAATGTTTTCGAAGACAATGATAGTCAAATTTGCGATCACGACTGATTTATGTGAGACATTTGGATAGAGTAGCCTTTCATTTGGCCTTTGTAATATACTCGTTCTCTTTTGGTGAATGACACAAATAATGCTTAGAACGCTAATAGTTTCTCGTACATTGACATTTTTGAAGGATATAACTAGATGTCTTAGTTTTCGTTAAAAACACAATTTGGTATGTTGTTTAATGTGCATAACCACATTCTTTGGTAGTTAGGTGTTTTTTTATTGCCTGCGATAAAATACTTGTAATCAAATTAGCCCTAATTTCATATGTAAATACATATGTTTAAATTAGAAAGTCTCGTAGAGAATGCTTTAAGGTGGATTCCTTTTTTCTAATAAATGTTTCTTTGGCACAACAACGTTCTTAATACATAATGATAGATACACTCAAATATCATGCAATTAATGTCGTAGCCAATTATCTAACACCTTAGAATGTGGGAATCTTATATACCATAGAAAAAGATGTTAATAAGATGATTGGCTAATGACAATTTTTTCATTTCAATCCTAGCAAAATAACATCTATGCTATTTATATTCATAATAATAATAGCGGTTACGATAATGTAGTAGGTGTGGTTCGTAGGTCTCTCTTTTTTGCTTACAGAGCTAACAGCTTACCGTGCACTGAACCTGCTCCTCGCATATTCTCCCCTCCTTCATACCAATATCTGTGCATCTATCTTTGTCAGACGTGCTTTCCTTGTCAAAGGGATCGATGAGGAAGCGGTATAAGTACCGCACCCTCTATATCAGACCAACCAGCCAAACCCCCTACCCCACAATGACGACAATCATACCCTTCGCTGTGACGTCACGACGATAGCACATATTACGTTGTGGGAGTTCGCACACGTTGTAAAATCATACGTAGATTGAGACAAAGATAGCAAACTTTCAGAAACTGCGAATTCATCCCCTCTTCAGTAATAGTTTCGTCTCGAGAATACTACACATACATTCGTATAAGAAAAAAGTTCTGATCTTCACTGTGTGAATATCTACAGCGACCCATCTTTTTCACCTTTTTTTGTCCTTCTATCTCTATACTTGTTCGAAAGCTTTTTCATTCGTTTTGGGTCGAAAGCGAGGGAAGATGGTATTAATACTTTCAACGGTTCTCTTTGTCTACGGAATCAAAATGGAGATTTCCGGGGTTTTTTCTTCAACATTGCATTTGAACAGAGGGCGATGCGAGGGAGTGAACCGTTAAGCAGATTGAGAGAATTGTAGTATGGTATCATAGCGTACTATTATCATATGTGATTTAATGGAGGATATATGGACATAAATGTGCATTCAGCGCATCTAAAAGGATTTTTAATTAAACGCGATCCAATTTAACAAAGAAATGCATGAAATCTTCCGAAAAAGAGAGACACAAAACATATATAGTCTGTTTACGATAACAGACGAGGTATGTCATCAATACACGTCATTATGACGGTACGCATTATTGCCAAATCTTTGCTGTAATAGGTTATATATTAAGTCATGATAGCTCACTGACATGCAATTCGCGTTAACGGATAAGTTGTTCATACTCACGAGATGGCAACATCGTACAGGAAAAGCACCTTTGCATAGAAAAAACTCCTATACCTACTATATGTACTAGCAAGAGTTATTTTTGAGTGTTTCGTTTTGTATGGGTAGCTATTTCTGATAATACCGGTTTTGACGTGCGTTGTCTGTTATCGTAAACAGACTATATGTATGTTCTCTAATGGGAACCAGATGAGATAAAGAAAATAATTGTCACAATGCTGAACTGTATATGTAGGTTTATATTACACTAAATCATGAGTCATAAAAATTAGTTTAAGTTATTATTGTTTTATTAGAACAATAATACGCGCTTAGTGTTTTATAAATATTTGAAAATACAGCACTTTTAATGAATTTAGCTAATGCATTCTGTTAAGGCATGCTACTGGCGGAATAAATGTTGGCATAAACATTGTAATTACCTTCTTTATGTACTGGAAGGCAGTTGCAATGGCTTATTGAGCTCTATTAATTGTCTGACTACCGCTGCAATGACACAATATGTTCAGTTACTTTGTTAGAGCATTACCTCGCATTTATAATGCTGTATATATTAATCACTTTACTCCTAACACCGAATGCTTAATGATCGGATCATTGATCGGAATGCAATTCTTGACGATTAAATCTACTGCAGCAATCAACTCGTATGATGACAGTATTAATTGTAATACTTTTAAATATGTATATTGTTGCTTCTACAAAGCGCTTGTAGTGTGCGTTGTGATTTACAATTGATATTTTGATCTCGACTTTTTTTGTTGCCTGGTGATTAATTCTTATGAGTGATAACTCTACTCAATGTATAACTATTGAAACATTGTAGAATGTATAATTAGATTTAACTGTGACTGACACAGTGAATTTGTGTTTTTGATATTTCTGGCTTTCTGTCACCTTTCAATAACATGGTATAATAGTTTTAAACATTCTCTTGTGTACTTTGACGAACGAAGAACGATCATAAAATGTTTATTAATTGCTGGCAAATAATTGATTGACTTCCTTCTTTGAAGTAAAGGTTTTACCATCTAAAAATTTTTGTATAGACAGGAACTAATAATAAGCAGAAGCCAGATGTGATGTGTGTCACAATATATTCCGTTCGAGCTGGAAAAGCTTTACACCAGTTACCAAACTTGTACGAGGTGTCACATTAGTCTTGGTGGAAATTCTACACCTTTTCTGTGATCAAATTCTGACCTTTTCTGTTTACGTGAATCATTCAGTTTGTCCAGCTGATGCCAGTACAACAATAGTTGTGTTATCCGGTAAAAGCTCAAAAAACAACTTAGTTTTTTTGATGAATGTTGGCTTTTGAAAGACGTTGAGCCTGCTCATCTTTTCTACTCCATGATCTCTTGCGTTTGACATTGTATAGACAACCCATTTCTCGTCCCAGGTGATAATCCAAGATGGATCATTTTCTTGAAGTTTGAGAAGCAAATCACAGGCCTTTCAATTGGTCATGAATAGTCGAATTCGATAAATTTAACTCCTCAGCGAACTCACAAGTTGATATTCGCCGATTTGCATCAATTAATGCTTTTATTTTATCATTGTCAACTTCAACTTCTAAGTTGAAACTACATTTAAGGCTTTTCCGATTCTATAAGAGCCAATTACATACAAAATATTTTCAATAATTTACTTATAGGTACGCCATCTTAGGCTGTATTGGTTGTCTATATGTCTCCACGGCTTTGTTGCAAAAATTATCTTGCCACAAATAATGTTAAGCTTAAGCAGTGGCAGGTAGATGCCAACTTCGAGCTCTATATATGACCACTTGCCCAATTATTAAGCTCTTAAGCTATTAGTATAATAATAAATTTAACTAAAAAATTATTTTTCTTCTGTAATTGAAATGCTATACATTTTTATGATGACGAGGTTAAAAGATGTTTTTAATAAAGAGTTGTGTATTAACTGCTAATTGTTACAATCGCTTTCGATACATTTATATACTTTACAATGCTGATTATCCAATATACTTACTAATTGTCTTTAAAAGAAATAATTGTAGTTATTACTGATCACCAATGCTGTTCTACGTCGTTTTTATTCTCAGTAAGTGTTTAATATCTTAATTATTATTGTTGTAAATGAAAATGATTCATAAGTTTTGTTATAGGTTTAGGGTTATGCATGGTTTATTCTAGCTTTGCAAGTTACTTTACACATACATATTAGTTACATTGACTGTGTTATTAGTTTCAGACTTTTATAGTTTTAATTAGCCATTAGCTGGCTATTATATTAAATAGATATAATAAAATTGCCAATAAATAGAAGAAGCATAAACAGATTATTTTTTTTTTTTGATAAAACGAGAATGTAATTAATCGTTTAAATACTTAATGAAGCAATTAATGGTGAAACGTTACTAGGTATGGATGGATGAGTTTAATGTTTATATGTATATTACAGTGTTAGCTAAGTGGCGCTAATTGAGCAACAAAAAGTTGTACACGATACTTATTTAACTTGTAATTCCAATAGTTCCAGTGTGCTTCGACAATAATTCTAAAATACATAATTCTAATAATCCAAAAGTGGGTTTATTAGTTGAAGACGATTAGGAATTTCTTATAATTTAAACATTTGTTTCACTTCAACCATTGAATTCGAATATAAATCGCATCTTAAAGGGTTACATATTTGGGATTGCGATTTGTGCTTTTTTTTCAATTCCTAGTAGATGCAAACTGTAGTGGCTTCCAAGATCATGCGTAAATGTTTTTTTTTTGTAAACCTCGCTGTAAGTAATATTGTACAGTTGTTAATTATCCTAGCCTAGCAATCCTAGCCCAGCACCCACAAATTCCGGAGCTAGAATTTGAATCTTACATCACTATTGCTATTGTTATGATTATCAGACGTCACACTTTACATTTTGAAGCATTTAAACAGAAAAACAGAAAATTTCATGAAAAATTCATGAGCTTTATTGTATCTAATCCGTACTTTGAACTCTTCAAATGCCAAAATTGCATCTTTTTCATTATAGTGTCCACTAGAATATTGGCATAATAAACTTACAATCGACACTAGACATGATATAAGTATGTATAAACAATTTTATATATCATCGGTTGATATAAGAATATAACGAATTGCTAATACATTTTTTTGCATAGTCGTAGTAGAATAGGTACTACATATGTACAGTACTGTGAATATGTTACCAACCACTTGTTACATACATATATGAGTGTATAGCCAGTGTTCTAAAACTTCTTCCATTGAGTGTATAGCCAGTGTTCAAAAACTTCTTCCATTTTGTAACCCAAGGAAAATGTACAGAAAATTAAACAATATTGAACTAAAAAACATATTCCCATATTTTAAAACATTGGTCAGCATCTCTTCGTTGCCATTCAGGCTTTCGTCTATCTAAGTAATCCCAAACATGCTCAATAACATTCATATCTGGACTCTGAACGGGCCAAGGTATTAGTTTCACTATACCCCCTTCTGAATTTTCCTATATACATATACTTTTTAACTAACCTACTGATATATTTGGGATCATTGTGGTGTTGTAACATAGAGTTTGGATCTATTAAGCGGCGTCCAGACGGTACAGCGTGGTCTTTTAAACTCCACAAGTAGCGTTCAGCTGTCCTTCATTCTGATAAAATCACCAATGCCAGACGCAGATATACTAGTGGGTTGAATACATTGAGATTTGTATTTCTTTCCTTTCTTTCTCTTCGATGAACGAACTGACGGCGCGTGAACCAAAGAATTCAAATTTTGACTCGTCTGTGTATAAAACCCGAGACCACATTTCCTGTGTCCAATTTTTATGGTTATTTGCATATTCCTATCTCTTTTGCCGATTTCGTAATCGTAGCAGTGGTTTTCGTGGTGAAACACGACGTTCCTTCTCTAGGTTCCCGTTGCTTGCTGCAGTTCTTTGGTCAGTTAGCGGGAAGATAGAAATCTATTTCGTAAGTTCTGTAATTTAAGAAACTTTTTGTCAGCGTCGTGCATTTCTCCTCGCCTCACTTATCTATTGTAGGATACGTAGGGTGACGTAAAGTTTAGCTACTTGCTAAGGGGTATAATTTACATTCTCAATTACACCAGAATTCCTAGGTATTTCCTCCTCGGCATTTATAAAAGTATTTATTATTGCATTGATATTCTTGTATTTTACAGGTACAGCTCAAAAGTAAGATGATAAAATGCAGTAATCGATATCTCCTAACTTGAGCCATTCTGTTGTTCGTGTAATAATTTAAATGAATCATAATTCTTGCGAAAAGTATGTAGTAGAATTCTATAGAACTCGTCATGGAAGTTGAACATTTACTCGGATCTTCATAGCGAACTTATTATTAAGGCACTTCCTCTAATGATTTATATTTTACCAATTAATTTTATAAACTAAACTCATAACAATACCCTTCCACTCCGATTACTATGAAGTGAAGTCATGTCAAAATATGTTAAAGAAACTTGACATACGTTCAATACAATCGATAAATCAAGAACAGCTGAGTAATTAACAACAATATATATTCCACCGCCCAGCAGTAACGATTTTGTAGAAACAACTAGCACATGTTTAAGTAATGTAGTGTAGATACACGTGTGATATTCTGTGGAGAACATTACATATAATACAAATTTACAGCAGTATAATAATTCTTGTCTCCAATAATAACGTATTTTGTAGAATATTTTAATACATAATGCCAGGATACACCCATTCGCTATTACACAAGTTGTTATAATTACTATACCAAGCTTTGCATTACAATCTAGTAGGAAATATGGTTACAAGTTGTACCTTATTTGTATAGGTATACTGTAATGTGTACTAGGAGCACTTACAATTGTAGTAATTTTTGCTCCACTGTCTTTTCTCTGCATTATATTTATTTTTGGTATTTTGGTATCTTACCTAAATTATACGCGAACTACTAATACCAAGAAAACAAACAAGATTTTAGATTTGAATGCATGTTTCCTTTCTCCATGTTTCTAATTATAGTTGACTACGAAATAACGAGTATTAAACTAGAATATATGTATTTATCGAGGGCCATCCCATATGTATTATGGCAATGTAGCGGTTGCCTAAGTACTGGTGATCTATATATGTAAGTTCTGACACTATGAATAACTTTCCCAGCACCTACTCGTCCGAATGAGAGTTCGCAAACGTGTATACAATACTTTCTAGACCCGTATCATGAACTGTTTATGTAATCTTTATTCATAACCGACATACGGTCGTCGTCATTCAATATTTCATAACATAGAAATTTGATATTGGTGTTTAGCATAAACAGATCTCTAACATTTAGTATCAAAAAGATATTGAATCCGTCAATCGATGTGATTCATCAATATGGAGATCATTCATTATTTAACATTACAAATCCTTCCAGTCATTCTCAATGTATACAAGAATTAAGGCTTTTATAATAGGTTCTTTCATTTATCTTGTGGATTTTAAATTGTCCCATATAGAAGTAACATACTCTACGACAATATTATTACGTCTTATATGACTATATTTTCTTTTACATATATACATATATATCCTTTACTCTCCTCTACTCTACTCCTCTACACTCTCTCCTACATTAGATCATTCGCAAACCTTTCCTTAAATACAGGGTGTTTATACATTTAAGCTAAGTAACTAACTTTATTTTTCAGAGATGATAGCTACAACGGTTTAGAAACAAAAACATATAATACACCTTGGGTCTATCTGTAAGCGTAAACGAGAAAAAAACTTATTTCTAAAAAACCTTATTTGGTCAAACTGTACAAGAAAACTCATCCATATTGCTTCTTAAATAACCAAAAAACCATATCAAAAATTTAGGGTTGAAAATAACTGAAAACAACGATGAAAACGAATTATTTCATACTTTGAAATTGAAGCGTGGTGTCATTTCTCTTCCACCATACTGTACACGTATGCAGTTAGAAGGGCAGATGCACGCCAAGCATCATCTGTTTATACGACCTTGAACTTGCATCGTACGAAGTCAATGGCCATACGTTTTAAAATACAGGTACCTTTGCGTTTTTTTTTTAATAATGTTATGACAATAAAATCGATGTTATGTTGAAGTTAGAGTGAAAAGGGCGTATTTAATAGCAGCCTCCGATCGGTAAATGAAAATTAAAGTTGAGGGAAAGTCGCATTGAATGAAATCAATGTAATTACTGCAATTATGTTATGGCGCTTTAAGCTCTTTCGTAAGGCTACTACAAAATTTAGTTCTTTTGTTTTATTTGTGATAAATTGGTGGTCCTAAAAAGGACTTTTTTGAGAGACAGGAGAAAATGTATTACAGGAAAGGCTCGATGTGTTGCAACACACGCCTGTAATCGTCGGGTAAATCTTGCACTGATCAGCTGCCGGTGTACAGTATGTAATAATACAGATATTAAAAGTATCTGAAAAAGAATATATTTCTGTAGCTATTTTAAATGTGTGCGTACCAGTTCATAAGCAAATCGCTTTATTACTACAAGCATTCGGTTTTAAATCAACCCAGTGTACATTATTAAAACGCAAGAGAAAAGTGTTTCTGGCAAAATTTTATATTTTAACGTCATTTATTTGGACCGGCAAATAAGGAATTTATCTTCATTAATTAAAAAGCCGTTTACCGATCCAGCTTTTTTCCGAGAAGAGACACCTACTAATTTTCTCACTTACATTATTTCTCTTTCTGGTGAAATGCACGAATTTCCAATTATGGTAGTGTAAAAAGATCATTTCGAAAGACTCTTATAATTATACTTTTCGCAATTTTGTACGTCTGTATTCATTTATTTTTAATCAGACGATTTTCTGCTTAAGCAATCATTAGACTTGATTTTGTTTGTTGTGCAAGTTTAAAGAACTGTAACGCAGATAAGAAAACCGTAGGTCTGGAAAGGGTTAGTAGCTTTTTCTTTTAGATGATTAAAAAGCTGTGCTGTGTATCTGCAAAAAATCGCGCTGGTAAACAAACATGTAGAGAAACTAGTTTGGCATTAAATTACAGAACGGGTTCTATATTTCGCGTGTGCTGATGCCATTGTTAGCTGCCGACCAGTATATGGAAAGTAGACACGCAGTATTTTCCTTGAAAGATGTAAGCGTCATAAACATGCCCAAATATACATACATATACGCGTGCTTAAATCAAACTCTAAAACCACGTATATGCTCTGACATCTCTATCATCTGGTGTATATTCTAATGTAAATTATGTATACGGTCGTAGAAGTCTATAACCAAGCTGCGACGTGTTACATTTGCATAGTCGTATGTTTTATGCATATACATACTTCTATACAGCTTCTTATATATGTATGTAGAAAGTTCTGCAATTCATCAATTTAAATAAGTCGTTAACATCAATGTACATTATTTTATATCGAAATTGCTTCTCATTGAATACGTCTTCTTAATTGTAAAATTAATTCTTACATGGGACGATGGTAAAGTTTACAGAATTGCTTTGTCAACTTGGGCTGAATCAGAATTCCTTCAGGTTTGTGAACATTGAATCGATTCAGTTAATGTAACGAAATGTGTTCGCGACAGGTGGCGTTTCCTAATGTGGCCCTAATTACTAATGAACGTGGTTAGTCGTTATCTCTATTCCACGGTTCACGACGTGTTTCATGAATGATCGGTGTTATTAATTGGCCTCCAATTATCTTCAATTAGTTGAATATGCCCGCAAATATTATGTTCCGTCCTTCTCGTTAAAGTGATGATTGTTATATTATGTTATATTTGGCTACAAGTGATGGACAAGTGTTGGTATTTCAGTTAGATGATACTTTATTCTCTCTAAAAATATACTGCATGATTGATAAAGTTTATGTAATATAGACAGTTAACGTCGCTGAAATCGAAGTAAAGAGAATATTAAAAACATAAGATCCAACAGGAAGAAACTTAATGTGATATAACAGTTTGAACGTTTACTTTGGGATCATTAATTGTCGCTGGTTTATTAGCATGCACTATTGCTTTAAATAATCCCAGAGAAAAGTCAAGTGTCAATCTTGTAAACCTGATTCCATCAAAGGCAAAACTTTGTTTGGAGTACTTTTTGGAACTTGTATTTCTGGATAAATTATAATATTACTAATTTTCGATTGTATATAGACTCTTTAAAACAAGTACATATAGAAGTGTCTGGCATGAAAACATACATACAGAGTGTCCGCGAAATACAAAGCATGCTTTTAAGGGATGATAGCTACAACGATTTAGAACCAAAA
>SMLS01073590.1:0-27826 GCA_004785975.1 Popillia japonica
TAAAAAGCTGGTTTAAGAAAAATATATTGCTCGAATTCTGTAGGCAATTTGAGCTGTTATATAACAGTGGTATTGAGTAGATGATTATTAACGTTAAAGTGAAACGTGTTAATGCATTGTATTTGCTCGTATATACTTTCAGAATAACCATATAGAAAATAAATCAATTTACTGAGTCCACTCGCAACTGACCAACATTACATATACATACATGATGTGTAAAATACAGTTATTAATTTCTTTATGTTAAGCCAGACATTCAGCCAGAATATATTTTAGTCCCACATTTTTTATTATTAATTAAATGTGTGGATAATAGCTATTAACATTATTATTTTTATTATTATTATTAATTGTTTCCTTATTACTGTTTTGAATGAAATATGTGATATGACACGTGTCTTGATCAGCTATGCCCGTGTCTTTAATATTTTAGAGGAGAGTAACCAGTGCGCACCACCTTAGGGTCTTTAAATGTGATTCAGTTAGATCAAGAAGTCTTTTATACTATTTGGCGAGGACTTCATAAATTTCTTCGCTTGTGTTTGTCGCGGTGTATTCATCCAGAGGGAGACCATTTCTTTTGCTTCCCATTGTAGAAGTTCCTTCTTTAGCCGGTGCTTTGAAGCGCCGAAGCAATGTTCTGGTCCAATGAAGTGCATGTCAGCGTCTCACTTTGCCAGTTCATCCGACATGCTATTTCCTTTGTTATTTGTGTATACACTGCAATCGACATCACGGATACCATATTCTTTGTGGCCAGTTGTGTCACATTCATCCCACACTTTCAAATCAAGTAGTAGTGTCAGAGCGGCTTAGCTATTGGTACGTATGAAAATGTTTGCGCGCCTCGGGCCCTTATCTTGGTCTTCGATTCAATCCCTACCCCTTTGCTAATTTTGTATCTTGTCCGTGTACCATACACAGGATCCGTTTTCAAAATTAGTTCACTAGAACACCATTCTTCGCGGCTTGGGAACATCATCCTATATGGTCGCTCCTGATGAAACTTGAGAATCATGGTGTCTGGCTTCTTTAACAATTGTACCTCTTGACGGAGGTCTCCTATATTTCTTAGATGTCTGGTTCAGAAAGCGATTTCCGAAACATAGCATATATAATGTGTGTAGTTTCTTTTATTATTCCTGTATAATAGCAGTATAAATTTTCCTACATCGACACCATGGAGCATAAGGCAGACTATATGTATGTATACCTTTACATTGGCATTAGCGGAATATTCTGCAACATTATGCTTCTTCGTCTTTTCTCATATCAACCATTTTTGCACTTAACAGGAAGAGAACAACGTCGAATGGCATGTGTACATTATTATTTATGTATGTCCTATGAAATTGTACTACTACACGTAAGTTTGTGCATGTATAATGTTTGTAGTTTCTTTCATTGTTCTTGTATCAGTGGCGGTTCTTTAATGAGAGCAATTGAGCATTTGCGCCCCCTGCAATTTTGACACAAAACAAACCAAGCGGCGACCAACTGTGAAAGTATTTATTTACTACGTATTCATAGTTATTGAACAGGAACGTGGCCCCCAATTTGTCAAGAAATGATAATGATAAGTCAGTAACAGCAGATACCGATATTCTAACTGGAGAAATTTATTATTTGCAAATCGCGCTAGATGTCGCAATATGGTGCGGCGCGTATAACAACCTACATGCACCGAAATGAGCAAAGCCCAACCGTTGCTCCGTTAAGTCATTAACATTACATTGAAGGTGGGGAGAACTGTATTTTGTTCTACTTCCATATCGTATAAGGTTTGTTCTGGTTTCGAAAAATAGAGATCCTTGATGTCAGACGCAAGCGCAGTTGTTGGCAAGCGTTCTGGTTTTTATCGTACTGTTTGGGATTTGTCAGTTATCTGTTCTGGTTCCGTACCGACAAGTATCCAAAATAATTTAAAGCTGTCACAGATCGTTCATGCTTGAAGGTGTGAACAAAATTGGGCTGGTTTTACAACGAATGCGCGTTATCGTATTTAGTCACTTGTTGGTAATTATTTTGGTGAGGTGTGAGGTTATATGCTATAAACATTTGTGATTGCATCTATATTTGTGTTTTGGATAATATTAAGGTAGACTTTTTATGCGATGAGCGAAGTAGAATCATTTTAGAAAAGTTCCACAATCTGTAAGTTGTATATGGCACTACAATCGAGCTCTTACTCGTTCTGGTTTTGTGCAAGTCCGTAAATATCCGCAACAATTCTAGATATTTTGTATCTACGCATTCTATCCGGCGCAGTTTTATAACACCTTCGGATTTTCGAACCAAAACAAAGCTATAGTGTGTGAGCAGGATCTCCAGTCTGCTCACCGCTGTTGTAGTATGAATTTCGTCTCTGCGTTACAGAATCACGCGTTTTCGCGGTTGACGTATGATGAAAAAATCGCAATAAAAAATCTTAAACGGCCGATGCCTCAATTATGTTAAAAAAATAAAGAATCTATTAAAGGTAAAGAGGTTATAAGAAAATTTAAAATGGATATTTATCACAAAAATGATTGGATTTGTGGGTGTGAAATTAAAAATACTTTGTTTTGTTTGCCTTGTCTTTTGTTTGGTGGTGAACCGTTTTGGTCAAAGAACGGAATAAGAGACTTAATTCATCATAGTGCTAAAATTACGAAACATGAAATTTCCGAAGGGCATTTGAAAAATGTATTTAGTCCAAGAATGTTAGGAAAAAAATAACATTCAGAATGTTTTAGATTCATCATATAGAAAAACAATTCAACAACAGAATGAACAAGTAACAAAAAATAGGCATGTGTTAAATTTAATAAAAAATTGCATTAGATGCATTTTTGTATTATACTTTTTAATATTGAAATTATGCACTCTCTATCTGAAACACCCCGAGCCGCCACTGTCTTGTATAATAGCAGTATAAATTTCCCTACATCGACACCACTCTTCCAGCATAAGACAGACTATATGTATACCTTTACATTAGCATTAGTGGAATGTTCTGTAACATTATGCTTCTTCGTCTTTTCTCATATCAACCATTTCTGCGCTTAGCAAGAAGATAACAACGTCATTATATATGTATGTATGTCCTATGAAATATTTTTTTAATACTGTTCTATAGGAATAAATAGCGGACATTTTTATCCTTATAACAAACAGGTTGTTCATTTAAGACTCCGGTATTGATTGTAGTTATATCGTTAAATCAATAGAAATTTTGATTGACAGTATGTTAATGAGGATAAAAAGAGCACATTTTGAAATTAATTTGACTTATACAGAGTGTCCCAAACAAGCGTACCACATAATTATCACCTTTTTTAAATTGAATGATATACTTATTTCTATTGAAGTGAGTGTACTTTACACCTAAAATAATTTTGCTTTAAAATGCGACGTTGCCAGGTTATTGAATTTTTTTTTTGCCGAAATCACTACTTTAGTTAAACCTTAATTCCCGCGTCATTTTTCATTTATTTTTAATGTAATTTTGGAAAAAGTCTAAATTAGCATCATTTTATCTTATAAGCGTGGAAAGTTGTGTGTTTATTATACAGGGTGTCCAATAATATTTTATGCCATATTCTTAAATGGAATGCTTTCTATCTAGTAGTGTGTATCGACAGGGTACTTATTTACCTTTAGAATGATACCAACATTTCCGCTTTTACCTTTGACTATTTCTTTTTAATTGCAATTGAAGTGTAACAAATAAGAAAATGCGTAATTACCACGTGTGTTGGATTTGTTTGCTAAGTACACATCGAGTTACTACACGCTAGTAAATAATATTGCTGTTTGTGATGGGACCTAGAATAGGAAAATTGAATAAAACAAACGGATGCCAATTGGTCGTAATATCAAACCTTGTCTGCCAATCCACCTCTCTGGAAATTGTTCCGATATATGCTCCCTGACATTTGCGCTGAAGTGAGCTTGTGCACCATCATGCGGAAGCTACATCTGCTGCTTCGCAAAGTTAGGAAGATGTTCTGTTAACCGTGGAAAATCGTCCCTTAGAAAATTTGAGGGTTACAGGGTTCCAGGTTACACTATCTTCAAAGAAATAAGGCCCAACCACACAATCATGTACTACGCCGGCCCAAACATTGGTGCTCCATTTGTGTTGAGAACTACCAATATAGATTTTGTAGGGATTTGTCGTATCATAATCACAAAACCATGTGTGTAAAATGTGCACTCGTCTTTAAAGAGCACAAATTAAAAAAAATGTTTTCGGCTATCTGTTGCTGTTCCTATTGACAAAAAGTAATTATTTTCTGGAAATCATTCGCGGTAAGTTCTTGATGCAGTTGCATATGGTAGGGCTGAAACTTTCCAACGAATGATTTCTTTAATGATAGATCTTTAGTTAACTCTCTAAGGCTAATTTGTGGATTTTCTACCACTGAAAGACAGATCGCCAGTTGATTTTGGTTATTTAAAACCTATGGCTTTCAGTATGATCAAATCTTTCTTTTAGTGCCTGCTGCATTCTCTCATCAGGATGTCTACTGTTTGGATCCTTTTCCGCATACACTCTTGAAGCCAAAAGGCAGTTCCCAAAACATTCACCAATAACGTAGACCATGTTCACTCACTCTTGACGAGAGTATTTCATTGTGGTTCACAAACAGCAATATTCGAGTATTTACCTGCATGTAGTAACTCGATGTTTGCTTACCAAACGTCAGAATTCACAATCGCCTACTTCATTGAAACCGTGACAACAAATCAAACACGCGTAGTATTTTCTTATTTGTGACACTTCAATTGCAATTAAAAAAAAATAGTCAAAGGTAAAAGTGGAAATATTGGTATCATTTTAAAGGTAAATAAATACCCTATCGATACATACTACTAGATAGAGGGCATTTCATTTAAGAAAATTACATAAAATAGAATTGAAGATATTGATGTTCAAATAATATTTTTGGACACTGTATAATAAACACACAACATTCCCCGCTTATAAGATAAAATGATGTCAGTTTAGACTTTTTGCAAAATTTCATTAAAAATAAATGAAAAATGACGCGGGAATTAAAGTTTAACTCTAGTAGTGATTTCTGCAAAAAAATATATAAAAAATTCAATAACCTGGCAACGTTGCATTTTAAAGTAAAATGACTTTAGGTGTGAACGAAGCATCTGAAAGTACAGTCACTTCAATAGAAATAAGTAGGTCATTCAATTAAAAAAAAAGTGATAATTCTGTGGTACGCTTTTTTGGGACTACCTGTATAAGTCAAATTAATTTTAAAATGTGCTTCTTTTATCCTCATTAACATACCGTTAATCATACTTTCTTTCTATTAAATGGACACCATGTAGATATGTATATGCATAATATAATTGTTTAGTATAGAGGACTATACCGCTATTTACGCACAAAACAAGCTCTACAATCCTTCCGTCATCTAGTAGAGTAATTTCTAACAAAGACGAAGGCTACATCTCCCTAATGCTTTCCATTATCAGGTTTCGCTCTGGACACTAAATTTATTTCGATTAAGCGTCGATGTGAATTCACAAATACATCACCACCAGTAGTTAATCGAATAATAACATTGTACACATCATGATGTTGCGGTGGAGTACGTCATTCCTACTTACTAACAAACAATAAATAAGGGCAGTGAAATATTGTAATATGAGAACATTTGGAAAGGCTTGTGTAGTTAGACAAACATGCGTAGGAAATGAAATAAAAATTGAGTATAAGTTATGAGACATTATGTTTCCTTTACTTTTACATCCTACCATTTCCTTTATTTTTAGCATACGCGTATACAAGAGTGTAGAAGAAAAGTTCAAATAGTTAGTTTATTTTCATTGTTCTGTTTCTTGATGGTCGCCTTTCTTTTTCGTCACAAAAAATTATTTTTTAATTGTCGATTGTAACAGTAGTATCGTCCGCTTCTGCATTCAGCAGTACTCCTCGAATATTTTAAACACGAGCGTGTGTATAAGAGAAGCGAAGTCGTTAGATACATTTAGCAAGATTGTTTTTTAGGCATGGCGAGAATAGTATATCGTAGAGTAGAAGGTAGGAATGCAGCAAGGATGTTCCCGCATGTCTAAAGAGCATGGAGATTAGGTCTTGAATAATAGTCAGCACTACCGCAAGTATGGTTTGAAATTAAGTTAAATTAGCAGTATACAGTATTTAGCTATAGGTATTTCAAACACAATGAACTAGTAATACGTTTTATTGTCTTGTCACGTTGTATACATCAGGTTCTCCTTATTTTACGTTTATACTGTGAAGCAATTGTTAAGAAGAAAGACTATTTATGTATACGATTTAATATGCAAAGTTAGCTATACGCATACATATTTCGCAAAGTATATAGAAAAAAACAGGAATAAAATCATATTTTCAAGCCAATTTATATCATTTTATATGCTTGTAGAGAATACTGCTTCCACCGCACATTTCACGCAGTAATATATCCATAGATACTGATAGCGATATGTTTAGGTTATACTTATGTTTTTCACCTAAATGGAAGAAACTATTAATTTATATTTCTATAATTCTCCACCGACAATAAAATCGCCTACAACTAAATTTCTTTGTTAGATTTATGAAATAAGCGGAACTTGATGAAAGTTCCTTCGATAAGTTTTATACAAGCTATTTAACCCCAACTATAAAATTACAACTAGTCGAGATGCATTATTATTATTATTTAAGAAAGCTGCTGTGTACCTCTAGTAGTATGTCGTCCAAGTAATCAGGCAACGTACGTGACATATTTATCAAAATGACTGGCGCGAGTCGCTACAATAACCACGCAGTTGGATATCAGGTGTTCCGGATTTTCGCTTTCCGCCCCGCAAAACGTGCAGTCGCTATTGTGTTTCAGACCGATCCTTGTTATGTGTTCCCCAAGGTGGCAGTGCCCTGTGCGAAAACCCACAAGTACACGTAGTTTATTCCTACTTAATTCCAGCAACGTCCTTCTCCGCTTATTGAAGTTTCCAAGGAATACCTTGGAATGTCTCAGATCGGAAAGATATTCCTAGAGCGTTGCTCTGAGTTTCTGCTCCCTGTCCTTGACTTCTCCTTCATAGGTGCTCTTCTCTATTCCGCAAAATAGTTCCGGTCCCACAAATGATGTGGTGGCGGCCTTCTTTGCTAATAAATTAGCTTTCTCGCTGCCACTGATTCCAGTGTGTCCTGGTACCCAGCATAGTACAACTCTGTTTTCTCTGCCTAGGTTGTTCAGTTTCTCTAAGCATTCTCAGACTAATTTTGATTCGATAGTGATAGAACCCAGCGCCATTATAGCTGCTTGACTGTCGGAGGAAATTGCAATGCTTTGCTTCCGATACTTCCTATCAAGATTCAGTTGAGCACATCTTCCAATAGCATTAATCTCTGTCTGAAAGACGCTGGGGTAAGTTCCCATTGGCTCTGAGTATTTGATTCCTGGTCCGAATACTCCTGCACCTGTTCCCTTATCAGTCTTGGAACCGTCAGTATACCATTTAATGGTATTTGCCTTTAGGAAGTAGGTGCATCGTTTTCCTTCCCATTCTCCCTTATTGCTTAGCTTCGTGAGAAAGTTCCTCTCGAAGCTACATTTCCTAACCATTTTGTCCTGCGGTAGACTGAAAAGTGTGGCGAGCCCCGCCAGAGATGAGCCAGCTCTTCGGCACGGCATCTCAGCCCCACCAGACCCCACTCTGGACAAACGGTATAATGCCCTATGGGCAACTCACTCAACTACTATGTGTAGGGGTGTAAGATATAAAATGACCTCCAAGGCCGCGGTTGGGCATGTTCTCATGGCGCCGGTAATGCACACACATGCCAACCGTTGCAGCTTATCAAGAGTATTCTTGATTAATACCTGTGTGACCTTTGGGAACCAGGTTATCGCCCCATATGTTACCATAGGTCTCACTATACTGATGCACAGCCATTGCAGTATGCTTGGGTTGCAACTCCAAGTTTTGCCTGCTAGGTTCCGATGTTGATATTCTATGTTGGGATGAACTCTGGTGGATATCGTGTGGGTTTTCATCAGCCCAGTGATGAATATTGTGGTAATTCAAAACACCATCTTTTGAGAAGCAGCATTCGTCAGTAAACAGGATCACGGATCGAAGGTTTGGAAGATGAATTTCTGTTTGACGAAACCATTCACAAAAGGCAACCCGTCGAGGAAAATCATTTGCTGATAGACGTTGCATTTTCGTATGTGATACGGGTACAGTAAAGTAGACACTCCGTATACATAAGTTTCCAAATGTCCTTAAATTAAAATAGATTCTTGAGCTAGGCTATATTATGAGCAATGATAAAAGTCTGTTTCGTCTTTCCAATCTACGACCACATGTCAATGACAATCTGACTCTAGACTAAAGCAGCAACGTACTAAAAACACATTCTTATTGCCTGTGGTTTACAAGAATGCGGAGTAATAGATTACAGGGTGTGTTTTACGGAATGCTTAAGTAATCAGTAGCTGTTAATAAATTGCGTGCATTCAGTAAGACACTCAAAAAGATCGCTCGAAATTTTCATCCGAGTTTTTTATGAATTTTATATGACATCAAGTACATATGATGTAAACCTGGGACACAATTTCTGAAGTCTTACAAAAATTCATGCAGTACTACAAATCAGAAACTTAGGGTATATTATATCTCCAGCAATTTTTCAAGGGGTTGTAGCTACTCACAGCTTTGAATATAAGTTGGTCTGGGAATGTCGGATGAATGTGATGCAACTGGCAACAAAAAACAGGGTAACCCTGATATCGGTTCCAGGGCACACTGCACCACCGCAAATGACATGGCGGACGAACCTGCAAGACAAGCTGCGGACGTGCATTTCATTGGATCCAAATCCTTCTTTGGCGCGTCAAAGCACGAGAAGAAACTTAAGTACTGAGAAGCCAAATCCCTCTGGAGGAACACACCCGGACAAACCAAATAGTAAGCGAAATAGTAATTAAAAACTTATTGATCTAAGAAAATCAGAATTAAGTGCCCTTACGGGTCTGCTGATTGGTATTTGCCCTCTAAATTATCACCTCAAAAAGATGAGCAAAGCTGATCGTGTCGGGTTTGCAAACAGGAAACGAAGACAACCGAGCACATACGCTGCGTGCGTGAAGCATTAGGCTGGAAAATGTTTCAGCATTCAGGAAAGGCGTAAGTAAGACATACAAGTACACATATCACCCAGATAGTAATAATCTTAAATATTTCCAAGCATATTCCTTTGCATTGCCACCTGAATAGGGTGTTTCGATGTATTCTTTACTAAGAGCTGAACGTACATTTTCTACAGTTTTATAGCGATTAAAATTCTACTAACTGTGCGTTAATTGAACTATTTTAATTAATTAACTTTACTTGATTTCTGACAATCTGCTCATTAAAATTACTGAATAAGTACAATGAATACCAAAAAATATCTGGAATATTCAGCCGCAACAGGAAGCCGCAAATAAAAATTGAATTGCATTTAGAGTACATGGTATTTATGCAGAAGCCTTTTGATTAATTTAGTTGTGAAGAAGAGTAAATACTAAAACGTTCAGTTAAATGCATAAGTGAAACCTGGGAATACCACAGCTTATTAAACTTAAAATTTACATTACGCTTTATTCTCCCCGCGGAAATAAATCTAGCCTGGCGTTTTCTGCCTATTATTTTATTTCCAGTTACTGTGATATGTAAGTGCACGTAGAAATTCCCTACACGACAAAAACGAGTGAAACGAGTTCGTTTATTGATTAAACAATTATATACTTTTCATACAGTAACGAATAAGGGTATTGCCCCACATAGCATGTGGACATTCTAACTAGAATAAAGCATGTAATCTGAGTTGTAACCTTCTCTACTGCTACCTTACGCTTGACAAAGTATGCATATCATCGATGACAATAGCGAAATTCTCTTCGCTTTAACTGTAAAAGGAATATTCCCGACGTCTATCATTAAGTTCAACGGAAAAACGTTTTAAGAAACAAAAGTAAATTATCCGCTTTGTAAATGTATTACGCATAATTGGAATTTCTTGTGAACTTTGTTTTGATTCGATAAAACTGTAATTTAAGTTTTTAGTGCCGACAGGTTCGTTCTATGGCAGAATTCATAATAATAATAATAATATAGTTTATTTCAAAAAAGAATACATACACACACATACACGAAAAAAGAAACTAATGTAAGTATACGTACATATGCACTTGAAAATGTCAAATAAAAACAAAAATTTTACTTAGTATCTAGGTAGTCTTTTAGGATATAACAGTTCAATTGAAGTAAGTAACTTTTAACATTCTTTCTAAATATGTATATAATGATTGCTAACATTTCTGATATTTAGAGGCAGTTTGTTGTATAGGGTGCAGCCCCTATATTGTAGATTGTTCTGATACATAGCAGTGGTGTGCTTTGGAGGAAGTAGGTAGTACTGTTGTCTAGTGTTGAGTGTATGTATTATGCTAGCCTTATTGAACTTATTGTAATATTTATGTGTGAAAGATAAAACTTCCAAAATGTATATGTCGTAGAACGTTAATAGTTGATGGTCCTTGAAGATGTTTCGACAGGATTCCGTGGGTTTTAAATTAAATATCACTCTTAAGGCTCTTTTTTGTGCAACGAACATCCGCTTTCACTATCACTTAGCAACATCAAATAACGTTGGGGTGCTGAAGTTCGAATGTGCTAATGAAATAAAGAGCGATTAACAAGACTATTTGTATAATAACCATTTGTATGTATACAGTTTTAAAGAACAGTATGCCTCAAAAATAATCGTGTATTTCTTCAAAATGTTCAAGAGAAGTTACGAATGATCTATTTATTAGCGATGTGTGTTAATTAAAACAGTTACAAAAACAAAAAAATACAGGTGGTGTAGACCTGTACATACATACATATGTATATTTAATTAACACAGACTTGGGTGTCACTTTTGACGTTAAACTTATCTTCTTGAAACATGTTCTCCAAATCACTGCTTCTTCTTCGCAGATATTAGGCTTTCTAATGCGGACTGCCTCCTACTTTAATAATCCAGCAACGCATAAAACACTGTACTTTCCTTTTGCCGTATCAAAATTAGAATATGCCTCCATTATTTGGTCACCATATTACGTTTCACACCAGCTATACTTTGAGCGCATACAGCGTTGTTTTCTTAAGTTTGTGTCTTTTCGTTTGGATGGATATACCCGCCCAGCGGTACGGACTACGTCAGCCTTCTGGTTAGGCATGGAGTTTAGGCTCTCTCCTCCCGCAGAAATGTTCATGGTGCATGGTTTACGTGGAAGTTGGTCCATGCAACACTCGACGTCCCCTTTCTTCTGCCTTGTATTTCTTCCGCCGTTCCTCAACCTTCATCCAGATTCTCCAACACATTTCTTCTTCCCGACTAAGACCAATATTTTACGTAATTCCCGTAATTCTTCATAGTGTCATAGTGCTAATAAAATGTATAGTGATATATTCTTTGATAAACCTAATTAGTCATAATTTGTATTTGTAATCTTGCACGCATATTATTTAAATTGAACCGAATATTGTCCTATAATTGGATCTTGTTGGGCAATAAATCTTATTATTCTTATTATTACTATTATATTACAAAAAGTCAACCTACCGAAAAGAAACATGACTAAGGCTAAACAGAATTTGTAAAGTATCCAGAACAACCAAAACTTAACTATAAAAACTGAAACTTAAACTGCAAAGAATGCAACTGTAGTAATCTACAGAGTAGAACATTCATATGATTCTAAAGTCGAGTAACTAATATAAATTAAATAGAGCACTTGCTAACGATATTAAACGGCAAATTATAAAAGTCATCAAAAAATCAACTTTATCAAAAGAAGACTGCAGACGCGTATTCCCTTCGGAGAGTCGACCACCATGACTATACGAATTGCCAAATCTTCACAAAGCAGGAAACCCTCTGAGACCGAAGTAAGTATACTACATCTCCACGAGTCCACTCACTCCCCGTGGGCACGCTGTATAAGCCAGGCACTATATACGGTTTCCCTATGACACATCGCTGGTAACCGGATACGCTGTATAAGCCCTGGGCCAGGGCCTCAGCTCCCCAGGGAAAGCGGCCTTCACGGGGGAGGGCGGCGGGAGGGTACCAGTTTCCCGTCCCATTGTAACAGCAGAGTAACTCACCCGCCTTTCCGTTGCCTTACCTTCTGACCCCTTGCGTCAGCAGTTTTTCGGTGTCTGGCCTTCAAACCCCTTGCGTCAACAGGGTGGTAAACAACTCACCCGCCAGTATATAAGACAATGTCCACCATATACCCTTTAGTATCCCATCAGCACGTGATAAAAAATGACTAGCCAAATTGCAAAGCAAATGATTGTAGCGATGGAGCACGTAAAAGCGTCTCTTCGTAGAGGCGATGTTGTTACGCCCTATTTACGATTGTGGTTGCCAGCGATGAGTCATAGGGAGACCGCATATAGTGCTTATACGGTGTGTCCACGTGGAGTGAGTGGCGTGGTGGAGATGTAGTATACATACCGACCGATCGTCAGTACTACTAATCTTCTACCTACGCAGTGTCGAGATATATCGGTAAATAACTACAGCAAAACACTGGCGAAGCGAGCAGCTATGTGAAGAATGCTAAGCATTTTGTAGAGATACTTCAGTAGCAGAACATATTTGATAGAGAACGTAGTAATATATGAAATACTAAATATATTTAAACAATTGATACCTACAGAACTACAAGTAGATCTTACAGAACTTGCAAAACTGTACAACATCAACTTACGATAGAACGGGACCATTTATGAACAAATGAGTAATGCAGCAATGGGATAACGATTATCACTGGTGATAGCTAGGATATTCGTGGAATCCGTTGAACAAGAAGCTATGAATCCAGCAAACGAAAACTTAGATGTTGGTATTCATTTATGGACGCATATGGATGAACCTCTACCTACTACACTAGAACAGGAAACACGTGAATAAATGAAACAATAAAACCTTACCTTTTCTTGAAGCATTAGCAAAACGCAACGACAATAACAATATAACACCGTATATTATAAGAAAACACACCGATCGATACTTACACGCAATCTTACATCTTACATCATTCGCGGTCTACGAGATCGCTCATAACACGCTCCTAAGAAAAGCAGAAAAAACAGGGACAGACAACAGATCATCTGAAGTACAACACGTATGTACATACACAACGCACCAGGAAAGAAAGAATATAAAGCCAAAGATAATTTCGAAAGATGGAAGAAATGTTGTACGAGAACGAGAAATCACAATAACCAAAGACATATGCGTGTTCATTCTACGTCATTGGAAAAACCGATATATTAAAGGAATCATTGGGGAAGAAATAAAGGAATCATTGGGGAAGAAAAACATGACCGTACGGTTCAATACTGTGAAGAAGGTAGGACAACATTAATTACGAGAACGTGAAAGTCCTTAGCACAATACGCAGTACTATCAGAAATTACTTCGAAAACTACTGGAAATTCTGAAAACTTTAATGAGTACAAACTAAGTAACATCTGGAGTATCAGCAAAGCGAAGAAGAAATTAGGCAGGTGTATGACGAGAAGTAAGAGACAACAACATTGGTCTTTAGGAGCCTTCTGTATGCCTCCTGGAAAAGAGTAAGCCAAAAACAAGTGAATACATACTTTTCTAGGCGACAATGCTCGAAAAACTTCAACGCATTATATGTATATGTTTTATTGACACATAGTACAAAGGTAAAACACGTACATACATATGTACATACGTCTCAACCTTTAACCTACTTTATGTATAATGAACCATCTACATGTTAATTTTCCTATGGAAAGTAGAAGAGCTAGAGGCTTGCCTGTATACAAATACCTATTCCTTAGTAAGATATTAATCTTCTGTTGCATTTTCTTACAGTGTCTATATGGGTATAGATGACGAGCCGTACACTTCGCTATGTGGCTTTGCCTATTTCCCGATTGTAAGAAATCTACCCATTGGCTTGGATTATTCTGATTCTATTCTCATTACAGATAAATGTACTATATAGACGTGCTAGTTGTACAAAGCTCTTATTTGCGTTTATTTGACTACTCAGGCAATCTACTTACGCTAATACGAAAGCCTCTATGACCACTTTCAAACAATTTATTCCGCAAAGAGGTAAACATTGTTGTATTTCTAGTGATAACGCCACTAATTTTGGTTGTGCAAAGAATAAGATCGATTTACTTTATTACGCAATAGTAATTCATCAAAAACTTTTACAGCTTATTTAATCAATCAATCAATAGGCGATGGCGTGAATCGCGGAAGATATCATTTAGAAACTCTATAGCTAACATTGATTTAGCTAACATTTGAGTTAGGTTCTGTAGATATTAAATTTTGAATTTATTAATACTAAAAAATATATCAATGATTTTATGTTTCTTAAACTTATGAATTTGTTTGCCGTTTGCAAAGTAACAAGAAATAGTTTGACGTCCACTAGTAGTAAATGAAATTGCTACCGTAATTAACTGTTTGTACTACTGCTGTATAAATATAATTTTAGCTCGACTTATATAGTTTACGAAAATCACTTGATTAGTTAGCATGCTCCGAAATACCAGAGTAATAATAATAATAATAATATTTATTGGCATTCTCAACATATAAATACACAATGCAACAGAACAAACAAATTTATGCCAAAAAGGCTAAATCGCCTAACTAAATAAGAAAGTTGTACACACAGAACCTACTCCCACACATCAAGAATATGTAATCTTCAATAGTCGTGAATAATCCTAAGTTACTGTACTATCTATCTGTCCATACATAAAAGATATTTACCCAATTAGGGTACCCAATTAAAGCACACTATCATGATTGTACATATTATACGTATTACATAAAATTTATAATTAGTGTAATATAGTACCTATAAATGACACCCAACAAACAAATTAATACAGATCAGAAGTAAGAAATTAGAGCAGATGCTCTAATAAGGATCTTGTAATTTAGTGAATACTTTTTGCCCGAGTAGTTCTGATACGTAAAACAAAATTTGATTGCACACCACAACAAACTATATGTTGCATGTTGATATAACCTTCTTGCCTGTGTTCGGAAATAAGTCATTTTGGGAGTATTATGGCCACTTTATACCATACATTCATACTTTTTCTATGTTAGATTCTATTCTAGGATTTTCCAAATACTATTTTAAGTGGGAGTACAACAATTCAATACGTGATGGCGCTACTAAACAACTTCTACCAACTTGATCAACATAACATAACTTCGTTTCCAAAAATATACTGAACTATTTTCCAATGTCAGCCAATCTGCCAAAAGTACTTCTGCGCATGTTCTAGTATTAATTTAGAAGCAAAATAGGACAGGATCTAGTTTTTAAAATAGTATAGCATCTAGTATATGTATGTAGTTCCAAAACTTGGAAGCATGTTTGGGATTTACACGTTTGATTTACTACGTTTAACCATTTTTTCTAGTTTCTAGATAATAGTATAGAAAAACTATGAATACAGTATGCTGTAAAGTGGCCTTTATCCTATTACAAACTGGGTCTAAGTACAAATTAGTTTTCGAAAAATTAAGGCCATAATGTAGCACTAGGTGGCATTTAGCGCTTTCGCATATACATACTGATACCGGGTCCCTTTTTAAACTTACACATACCCCCTATGTGTAACAGTAAAAAAATAATTGTCAATGCATTGGCAGAATAGAAGGCAACCAGTCGTACACTCATGTGTTGACGTATGAGAACCACGCGTGTCTTAGTTTAACGGATTTACCAACTATACTTTTTTTTGACATACATGCAATTCGTGTATTAGAAAACTATTGAATTTAAGCGGATAAAGGATATCTGGAACAAAGGATAAAGGACAATTTGATTTTAATGTTATGGTTATTTATTGTGCACTGATAACGGCTTCTTTTTGCGCGCTACTAAACGGACACTACTAGACATGAGGTGGGGATAACCGCTCAGCAGTCACGTTCATTTTACAACAGGAACGTACGGCTACTCGCGAAAATTCACCGGGAAAAACTAGGTTATGCTTTTAATAAAGAAAGTGCAAAATGTTAACAATAAACTAAAACAAAATAACTATGGACAAGATGGAATTTAAGTCCATAATAAATTTTCGAAGTGTCCTCCTTGTCTTTCAAGGCAATAACCAAAGCAATCTTAAAAGCAACGCAGGGTGTTATGAATACATTCTGGGTTTATCTCGTTACATGCAGTACGTATACGGCCTTTCAATTCGTCCAAGTTACGTATTTAAACGTTGTTGTAAATTTTACTTTTCAGGTAACCCCAAAGAAAGTAATCACTAGGAGACAAATGAGCTGATCTTGGAGGCCATGGTACAGGCCCAATTCTGGCAATCCAGAATCTTGGGAACGTATTATTTAAAAACATCCTGATGGCGTTAGTAGAGTGTGCCGGCGCCCCATCCATTTGGAACCAGGGTTCATTCCCATTCAGCATCTCAATTGATGGAATGATATGGTCTCGTAGTAGATTGAGAAATTTTACAGCAGTGAGGTTACCATCAATGAAAAATGGGCCAACAAGTCTATCTCTTATTATTCCAACCCAGATATTAACTTTTTGAGGATATTGTGTTCGGGTCAGGTTAATGTTAATTTATTTAAAATTTCTTCATTTTCATTTAAAGTGTTGAACATTACTTCACAAAAATCAGTTCCTCGAAAAGCTCTTGATGGTTTTGTATTTTATACGGCTTATATTTGAATTCTTTCAGGGTTTTATACACCGAACTGTATGATATTCCAAACTGCCTAGCTACATTTATGAGTGATCCTACAGGCCGTTCCTCTACATAACATAGGATATTTAGCTTCATGAGCTCTGTTAAAACATGATTGTATTTGTTGATCGTTTAAATAAATTATTATTAATTTTCAATACAATGTATTTAATATACATACGTGTATAAAAATTGTGGAAATATTTGACATAAAAAATGTTTTCTTTATTCCATGGTAACGATTTAAGAATTACATCTAAAGCCTGTTTGCCACGACGTTAAATTTACGCAAAAATTTACGAATAAATTTTCTAACAAATTTACAAAAGAATTTATGATTTTCTGTTTGCAACGTACACCAAATTTTTAACACAATTTTTACTTGCACATGCGTATTAAAGAATAGTTGGTGTTTACATATTGATGTAATCAAACTAAAATTTGACGTATTATATATATATATATATATATATATATTGACGTATATTTCAGTAATACTACTATCACAATTACATTGTAATTGATTGTAATAGTAATACTTGATCCTTTGACCACGACATTATTAGTTAGTGGAGGTTATGTTTGTATCTGTTGATATCTTCATCAATGGAATAATGTGTGCAGTTTTATCGCGCAGATTTACTGATACATTTAGGACTGGTTCTAAATAATTTACGAATAAATTTAGTAGTAAATTTCTTACATAATTTTCTGTTTGCAACGTGTCATATCATTTATTCGTATATTTTCTAGTAAATTTTTGCGTAAATTTAACGTCGTGTCAAACAGGCTTATGTATGTATAATGAGGGTTTCCGGGTGTTGACCGTGTCATGATTAGTAAAATATATACAGTACAAAATAAAAATAAAATGCACAAGATATACAATAAACTCCACGTTTCGCCACTAATGTAAGCGGCTTCTTCAGGAGCAAAAGAGGTTAACTGGGTGGGTATCAGAAGGTCACGGTAACTCGACGTGCAAACCACGCTAGAGGCGAAAACCTTCTGGTAGGTGAGGGGCGTCAGAAGGTCACGGTAACTCGACGTGTCAACCACGCTAGAGGCGAAAACCTTCCCAAGCATTTGCCCATCTGTGTATATAAACTATGTACATACATATATGTTAACACTCTCTCTTTCTATATATGTATGTATATCGACATGAATTCGTTAATTTAATGAAGCACGTATTCCTAGAATATACATACATATTGCTATGGACTTTGCGAAGCACGAACCTAGCAGTTAAGGACGTTTTAAAATGCGTAATTTTAACGTGTATGTATAATTTGGAGCGGAGCTGTAGACGCAAGAAACTGGATGAGATGGACGCATGGGAAAAGAAGGATGGAAGATATTAAGTTTAATTTATTATATCAAATACGTTAATTGATTTTGTTTGAAATTGTAATTTTAGCGTGACATGTTTGGAAAATTATGCTGTATGTGATTGTAGATTTTTATTTTGATTAGCTGTTGTAAGTAAGGCATTATTACGAGTTTATAATTGTGTGAATTTAAATATTTTGAGCTGATTTGGAGGAACTGTAAAACGATATATCTAAGCGTAAAGTTTTGTGTAGACACGAAAAAATTGTATCTCGCCATGTGTTAGATTTTAGATTTATAGGCAGAGCATTTTTAGATTTGGTAAAAGTTACACGCGTTTTCAGGTTCATTTAATTGTTTTAAAGATTGTTTCTTAATTATTTGATTCACTTAATCCGTTTTATGTTATTGCTCTGAGTTAAGTGAATTCACTTACGTTAGGATAAGTATTGCTTGATTTGATTAATTTTTGATATTTTTTTTTCCTGATTAAAAAGTATCCTGTAGGTTTAATTAGTGTTAAGAGATATTAATAAGATAGAGGTGATTTTGTAGAGTTTGTTATAGCTGGTAAATTTCGCGTTGTTATTGAATGTCGTTTTGTAGTAATTAAGTTAATTTGTTTTTTTTTGTTGCGTTGAGCTTTTATCTTTTTAATACTAGGTTTAGTTTTGTTCGCGGAGTGTCAATTATTGAATTTTTCTATGTTTTCTGTCATTTGGGAAACATTTTTTCTCTATAAAAATGTTGCTATTAATTTGATGTCAATCAATTTTTGAATTTTTTTTTCTTTTTTGTGAATAAATATTTTAAAATATATGCTGTTTGTATGTATATCATTCTGTCGCTGTGTGTGTAAGATAAGACATTTTGTGCGGTTGGCAGAGGCACCACCATTTCACGTAAGTGAGGGAAGAAACCTGAGGGAAAGAGAAACGCTCTTAAAGACTGAGTTAACCCATTTATGTTTTGGAACTTCCACCAAACAGAACCATGGCAATATAAGTATATGTATATCTGGTTCGATTTACTAATATAAACTCTTCGGGTAGAGTTTTGAGTAGCACTAGGATGAATAATCATTAGTCTGGGAAGCATTTATGTATATCTAGCTAATTAATATTGGTAACCTAGTAGATCGTACTGACAGCTAATTCAAATATTGATAAGATTCCTCTAATCAGTATTAATTTAATAAGTAAAGTAGCGTTTTCTAGAAATGAAATGGATATACATACTATTTGAAAGAAATTACCATTAATAATTTTATTTTCACTCGCTAAGAACCAGATTTTATCTAGCTTTGTTCGAACTGGCGTAGTAGTTGACATAATTAATTAATATGCCTGTTTGTTTGTAGAATTCTTCTTGTTCCAGCCAACATTAAATTATTACTGTAGAAAACATACAGTATGTAAAAACATTAATCGAACCCTTTACGAAAAATCTAATCTAGTTTGTAAAATTTTAGTCAAAGGCAAGCTGCGGCTAAGATTTCTTAGAAAATACAAAACGAATTTAACGTAAAATTGCATCCAAGAAGTATTAGAAATCGAATGAAATCGAAGGGATACCGTAGAAGAATTGCTGTTACAAAGCCTTTTGTATCAGCTAAAAATAAAGGTATTGGAAATGTCTCGATGAAATAATATCACTGGTTCAGGACCAGGATCAGTAGTTTCAGTGTCAAACTATGTTTAATGGGTATTCAGTTCAATCTTATATCTCTTGGAATTACTAACGCCAAGTCATACATGAATAGATACAATACGTACTTAAGCTATAGGCATGGAACTGGGACCCTTACAAATACATATGTAATAAAAATATCAACTGCGCTACTTTAAGCATAACTGCTTTAAACGCGAACCACTGCGATACGACGATGCTGATTTAATTAAAGTTGAACGGTGGCCGTATAAAAAAGAAGTAAGGAAATGACTACCACATCTTTAATTTCTTTAATAATGATGAAAGAAGCCAGAAAAAATTAAACGTTATGCGAAATCAGTTTAATAAATTTGTAATAATTGAAATTAAAATTTCGCCTTGGAATCTCAATAACACAACGGAGGAGAAAATTGCGCTTGCTACATTTTCTGAAAATATTCACTCGCGCAAGAGATCGTTACGTAATACTAATGTGGTTTATTTTTCAATTCTTTGATTCTTGACCGTAAACTATTGACAAACGTGGTTAGTTTGTGTGTGTTTAGTTTACTTGGTGTTTAAATGATGATTATTAAGATGTATTACGCGGATTTAAAATTTTTATCTATCCAAATGTAATTTGTTTTAGTTCTGACTGTATCTGAGAGCTCTACCACAGCTTGACCTGACAAGTTCCAAACTTTGATGGTGATTGCTGCTACAACTTCGGTTTCGAACAAGATAGATTTTGCATCCACAATCGCTGATACATTGACCAATAATGTTGGATAATATTCATAAAATAGTGTGGGTTTCCCAGAAAAAAATACCTGCGGATTCAACGTAAATTATTATTAGCCCACTTTTCGTACCAGCTCGTTGAGGATAAAATCAAGAACTGAAGTCGGTTGACTAAAAATATGCATTTTAGTGTTCGGACAAAAAATGTATTAGCTTTTATTGTAGGTATTCTTTTTAGAAAGTTGTTTAATTTGCCGGACAGCGCCATTAATTAACAGAACACTTAAGATTTCTCGTGAAAATCATAACAACTCGCCTTCTTGACATGCACCAAGGCGATAAAAAATTTACTAGGTGGCATCCAGCCTCATTTAAATATCTACCTCGCTTCTACGCTGACACGGTTTCTGTATTGTTCAGCGAAAATCGAGTAAGGCACTATTTGGCAGAAACATATGCTTTCGTGTGAAATCTCTTAATGTTTTTCGCTGTGAAACGTCACTACTAATGTAGTACCAAGCCGAAAGGCTAAATGTCACAGTTCACCATTACGACATTTTGCATAAAGCAATGACTACAAAAGTCCAACTGCTAAATTATTGTGACTGTTCTGTATTTTATCTATTAACAAATTCATTAATAAAAGATGGAGCATAACCAGAAAATGTATTATAGTTATGTAGTGTTCTCAACAACAACTACAGAAAACCTTTAGAGTGTAATATTGAAACTTATAAAACATTTTACTTACAGTCAACTGGAAAATTGTAGTGTTTAGATATTTTCTATAAAATTATGCGCAAACTTTACTCTAACTCCTTGTTTTAATCCATAGACAGGCAGAATCAAAATTTCAAAACGATGTCTTTCTGATAGTACCACTATATTTGTACTACATTACGAAAAAAATTAAAGTCCTGCTCAATAAAAGATAAGATGTTACACTGCTAGTTTTATACACAAAATTGTTTCGTGGTGGATACTATCTGGGTTTGTCCTGTTTGCACCAGCGATTCGAAGTTTTTCCTGTAAAAGCGGTGCACAGGAATCAAGTCAGTGATGTATGTTAACGACTGTTTATACTAATTGGTACCGATAATAGGTGGATTAACAGAATTCATGCGAACAGTTTTTGACAACTTCTTAGAACCCCTAATTCAAAGTGTTTCTATTGCTGCGCTCGAAACCATTAATTTACCAGTCAACTTTTCTAAAATCAAATATGTATATAAGAAACTTCTAAATAATTGATTGAGTCAAAAATTATGTGGTATTGTTTCAGGAACACGCAAACTTCATGTTTTTAAAAAAGATACTTAGGGATATACAAAACCGCTTTTCTCGATTTATAGGTATTTGCGTACTTACATACTTTATACAAATATTTCTCTGCGTGTTAGTACGGCGTTCAGAAACGCCGAGCATAAAGAGGTAAATCTTCCTAAACTTACGCATATATTCGATTCCAGGTATACCTTTTACGGAAAGGAATGCCCTACATTCAAACTTCCGTCTACTTATTTTAGAGAACCCCCGTAATGTGAGTTCTACCTTACCTTTGTTCATGCAAGATTTTTGTCGAGGTTTCCTACTGGGTATCGTATCTTGCCTAAATATTTATCTATACTTGAATTGATTTGTCCCCTTTGTGGTCTGCACGACTTGCATAACTTACGAATTCAGCAATATACCAACTATCTATCACACTGTAGATGCTTCGATATTTCAAATAGCTCTGTATTATTTACTACATACCACTTTCACTAAACAAGTAACATTACGGAATCCTTATTAATTAGGTTTAAAATTAATTTCCGATTTTGTGTTCATGTTTAAAATATACTTTGGGCATAACCCAATACGATATCGATCATACGTTTGCTTTTCTTCGAAATATATGTATATACAGTATATCTCTCCAAAGATATTTTACCGTATTTCCCCAAAATATAATACAATATTTTACCAGCTGTAAACCGGCTCAAATTTTATTTTTTAGCAAGATACGGATTCTAAAACGCTAAAGATTCAGTATTGACTGAAACTAAATATCCATTTACCTACAGTTATGTTAAGTAAAGTAGACGTTCTCTGAATCATACCTAAACGTTCTTTGGAACATAAAAAAGAATGCAATGTTTCAACGAAAAAAGTAATATGAATACTGAAATATGAACGACATTTGACGATATAATAATGAATATTAGATACGAAAAATGTCTCAAGTGTACACGTATTGTATTGTATTGTAAAAGAAGGGTAGTGCAGGTTCCATAACCTCTCCTCAATGCGACCTACTGATCCATTGTGAATATCCTATTCTTTTAGTAAGGGAGAGTTGGGTAAAGCGGAATACTTAGTGTTTGATCTTCAATAACGATTTTACTAAACATTTTTTAATGTTTTCTTGTATCATATTTTTGATTTAGGTTTTTTCTATATAAATCAATAGTCTTATGATTTGGTAATAAATGTAGTGGTAATTTATAATTATTTGCGGAGGTGTCAAATATGGGATATGATAAATGTTTTTGTGAATAAATTGGTTTTCCATTAAAAGCAAACACGAAAACTTGAAGATTACTTTATTGTTAAAATCTAGAATATCGAGAGTAAAAAAAGCTTCAGAAAAAATAAAAACTTTGTTTTAACTACTAACACAACCTTTTTTTCATAAATGTTGGGGCGTAACGCCTCAATGTTTTCTTCAATAACTCTTTGCGGTTAAGTTCTCCTTTCTATATTTATTTAACTATAGCTTCAATAGTTGTGCCAGCAGTTTCTGCTTGGAAGCCTTTAGACACCCCATTTAACCCTCTAATACTTCGTTCAGATGCATATTTTGCCTTTGGATTTTTCTTTTGTAGATCTCCATTTTGATTTATACCTGAGTAGAAAACTGTATATGTTTGTTTAGTTGTATTAATAAAAGAAGCCTTCGGCACTATGGAATAGTGTCCTGTTGCAGTCGACCGCATCGTATCCCGTTTTACACGACAGAGCATTTAAAAGTCAATGATTGTCTTTTTGGTACATACAGCGATTAAACTTGAATTAAAGATCAAAAAGTAGAAGTAGAAATAACATATATTTAGTCATATATGTACTATATTCATCATTACCTGCTCTTCAGTCAAAACTAAAAAAAATGCATGAAACGAACATTAAACAGAATAGCATAATATGACTTTTTTTGTTCCACGTGTTTTCTCTCACAGACTCGCAGTAACTTCACTATTGTGGTTTACAACATTGAGTAATAGATCATATGATTCTAATTTGGTGATCAGTAGATTGATGGTTCCACTCATTGTTGTGAAAACGGCGGCATCGCGCTTAACCTTACCATCCCGCTTTAACCGACTCTCCCCTACCCCGTATAATCCGAAAATGTACGCGTAATTACAGGATCAAATTAATGTGTACGAAGTCCCATAGATAGCTTTGCACTACGTGCCCTAATGTTTAGGTTTTGAAATGGCATCTATCGATTCCTGTCGGAGTGGCTACCACATCTAAAGTATATTAATTTTGTTGTGTTGTGTGTACTTTACATTAGTGCACGTTTCGTCGCTTTAGTACGCGGGAAGTTAGGTGGCCGGAAACTTTTGCGAAATTGAATCCAAACTTCATCTAAGTTTAAATTTAGTTTGTATGAAATAGGGTGTCTGTGACCGATGAGAAAAAAATCAACGCACTTTCTCAATCTGATATGACTATATTTTGACATCCTATTAAGTAATGTAATAACAGATTTCATAAATACTTACTAGTAAGATTTAGTTGATTAAAAAATGGATTAAATAAGCAACGTAGAGCACAATTGTTGTAGTGATACAGCATCTACTAAGTATAGCTTTCTAACCTTAGCTCAATGTCTTACATGATTCATAGATCTCCATTATTCCGTTAACTAAAGTTATTTCGCTGACGCTGTCCTGAATTTGGAAGTGAATTGTCTAAAAATAACTGCCTCGAAATTAAATGTTTCAGAATCAAAAGTTTAACTAGGCACATAATCTCGTAAGGTCCTGGATATCAAATTGTATTTTCTATAGTAAGCTTTTGTTTTCCGCATTGTTAGTTCAAATCTCTTTCGAAATAGAGGATAAATTCTGGCCGAAAATTATATCCCTTCAACCAAACAGAATAATAGATAATATAACAAAAGTTGAATGCAATAAATAATGTAAGTATTTGCAATGTAGATATATGTATGTATGTATGTATGTATATTTCAAATACAGACAATGCAAGGATAGCGTAGTACTGTACTGAATACATAAAATTATGGCCAGACTATGGCCTACGTATCTATGTTTTCTATTATTATATATGTATATATAATTATTACCCTGTTTGATAGGCGAGTCGGCTAGAATTATACAGTTTTTCAAACCATACAGAGACATAAAAATAGCTCTATATAACTTTCTTAAAATCAGAAATGTTTTACCACCCATCAAAGACAAAACCCCGTTGTTACTTAATTCGAATTCCATTTACAAAGTTCCATGTTTGCATTGTCCGGATGTGTATATGTGTGGACTATTCAATGGTTAAAACATGCTATCAGTCAACATAAAAGCGATTGTAATAAAGGGAAAAGAGCTTGTGCCTTGGCCAATCACTGTGCAGGTACAAAAATAGGTTGTTTCTGGAGATGTTTCACATTAATAAAACATCTAACACAATTCACTTTAAAAATGATACAGACCAACTATGCAATATTTATTGTAACATATTACAACTTTATGAGAAGACCTGATACCTACCTATCTGTAATTACTTTCTCTCCTTCTGAAGTTTTTCTGTCTGAGATGCAATTGTACACACATTCCTTCTAGTTCCCTTAGTAACTATATTATTTTAATTTTGACATCGTCTATTTGTCAGATGGTTTTAATATAGCTTTAATGTGGTTTTAATATAGTGGTGACTCTTTTGATTTTTTATGTTGTTCGCTAATTTTAATCGACTCTTGTTTGTAAATACTTCTTTAAATTTTCAATATTTCATTTGATATTTGACTTGTCTCTTCTTGATTAATTGTAGTGAACTCCTGATGAAGTTGTTAATAAACAAGGAAATATTGAGGCTTGAATAAATAAGTTTTATTGGCTCCAGTCACAGACCGCATACCTGTGTACTTTGAGCACTATTGCCTACGTTGTACGGTCGGGTACTTCCCCTTAAATATTATTATTATTATTAATTCCTTACTGTTGTCTATAGGTTAACATCGATAATATTATCCTCTCCTACTATTTATGCTGTAATAATTAGTATTATAAAAAAAACAATAATTATCAAGAATATGGGGATTGAATATTTAATGAAAAGCTGACAACTACTGTAAATGTTTCAATAAATGAAATAATTTGTGAAATGGAGACTAAAAGTAGTTACTTAAAATTAGTATCTTGTTGAATAGAGGATCACAAAAACACATTCACACTACACTATCGTATTCAATTATAATTTAGAATACGATGTGGCATATTATTTGTTAATATTTAATGTTGACAATATCGTTACTCCCCGCTCATTTTCTAATAGATTCGATAAGTTACAATATACTCCAGCAGCAGAATCAACAGAAGTAACAACAATAGAAGTACAATTTTTAAACAAAAGTCAACTACAGTAAAACCTGTGTTAACGGACACCTGTATATATCGGCCACCTGTGATAACGGCCAGCTTTAACATTGCAAAAATCTACAATACGAGTATTTCCATATATACAAACCTTGCAATAACGGCCGCCTTTACAAAGCGGCCACAGCCAGACGATCCCAATATTTTATGGCATAAAAGCCATAAAATTTACCTCCCAATAACGGTCGTCGTCCGTATCGAAAATTTTAAAACTCACGTATGTGTTGTTCAGTCTTAGGAAGGTGACTTACTTGTAAGGGTTTATTGTTAGTTATAATGAAACACGATATAATTATTTTACAACAGCAGCTGATTGTAGCAGTTTCCCAAAACGCCTGTTCATTCGATCAGTTTAAGTTTATCGTTGTGTTCGTGAAGTGTTTGAATATGTCGCTAAAAAGAAAACGTTCACTGAAAGACAAAATTGATATTATCGAGGAGAGTGACAAGTATAATTTAAGTTTGCGGCAGTTGGAAAAACTCAAATTAACGATATCGTAAAGAACAAAAGTGATATTAAAAGGATGTAGGAAGAAGCTATTAATTTGAATCAGAAACGGAAATTCCCTAAGACGGGTGGAGTAGCAGTGGATCAAGTTGTGTATAAATGTGTTCTGCATGGCTAGAAATAAAAACATTCCCATATCTGGATTATTGATTAAACAAAAGCCGCTAGTGACAGCAAGAAATTTAAACATCGAGAATGTTGCTGCTTCAAAAGGTTGGTTGGGATGTTTCTGTCGAAGGCACAATATCACTTTTAAATCAATTTGTGTTGAGTCCGCTGATGTAAATGTGGAAGGCGTAGATGCATAGAAATCTAAATTACCATAAATTAGTAAGTATTATTCCCCGAAGGATATATTTAATGTTGACGAAACAGATCTGTATTATCGCGTCATGCCAAATGAAATTTTTGCATTAAAATACGATAAATGCAGTGGCAAAAAATTAGCAAAACAATGGTTAACTATTTTATTCTGCGTAAATATGAAAGGCGACAAAGAAAACCCTTTAGTTATTGGAAAGAGTACAAATCTTTGGTGTTTTAAGGGAAATCGTGTCGACAAATTACCTTTAGTGTGGGTATATAACAAAAAGGCTTGGATGACATCAGATCTTATGACAAAATTTATACACATTTAGTTCACTTATATATGTGTCTCTGTCTTCTCTATTTTAAGTTTAAATAAAATCATTTAAAATAATGTCCAAATGAATTTTATTTCTAAAAGAAAAATAATAGCTATCATGTGAAAATATTTGCTTAGAATTTGGCGGGAGTAATATCCATCCCCTGTCTTTTGTGGCCATCTTTGAATAACGGCCAACAATTTCGATTTTTTTAGTGGCCGCTAGTCACAGGTTTTACTGTATATGTTAATGTGCCATGAACAGTCGACAGGGATAACTCTAGCAAAACTCTGCAAAACAGAAAAGTGTGGTCGCACGAAGGACGAAGGGATAAATGCGCTCGGCATTCCTGCATGACTCTGTAAAAAGAAAAAAATGTCTTAATTCATGCTGCGATAGCGTTGTATACTTCGTCTTATGGGCAACTGGTGCAACTGTAATCTATGGGTAAATAAGGAGACATAGCAAGCGCGTCGTGCGTTGCAACTAAGTTT
>SMLS01073592.1:0-16442 GCA_004785975.1 Popillia japonica
ATACTGATTCAATAGGTAGTAATTTCAAGTTTGAACGCTATACTCTCGGACACCTACTTCCGACAATTCAACTACTGCTATAATTTTCTAGAAATTGAAACCATTTATGTATATAGCTGCAACCAACCATCGTTAATTAATTTACGAAAGCTGCTGGTTCTCTGACTTTCTATAATCTTATTCGTTTACTATTACTGGTACGGAGAACTTCACATTTCACGTTTTACATAATATGTAGAACGACTACCAATTACATATTCAATAGCATAGCAATGTAACAATTTCAGACAATTTCTGTCTCTCAATTTTAATTCAAAACGATTAAGAATATTTTAACTGTCCCGTTATTTTTGCAATAAATTTCACTGCCCATTCAAGAAGTTTAATCTTCTTTCTTTCCCTACAACGTATAATATTTTCATGTTGTTATAATTAGTTTTGTGGTTGCTCTCTAAGAGATGTATAACAAATGTGGAATCATTATTTTATAAAATGAATGATGTGAAATGGAATAATTGGATATTTTAACTTTACTCAGTCCTGAAAGAAGCAATTTCAAATTTGATATTAAATAAAACATTTGAAAATTTATTTTCGGTATGAATGCTACCATTAGATTACCTTGAGTGACTCCTCTTGAGTAAAGATTCACTTATTTTGACGAAATAAATCAATGATACATATTCTGTTAACTGATGAGTTAGATTCTATATTAGATAGACTAAATTTATTGTTAAATTTACTTATTTCTTATATAAAATACTATCTATCATCTAAGTATTAAAGGCATTGTTAGGTATCATAAAATTAAATATGGATAATTTGTGAAATGTGGGTTGGCATACAGTACCAAGCATGTATCAAATTCAAGGTTGTCGATTTGTTTGGAGATTGTCAGAGCAAGAAAATTAACACTAGCATTTGACGTTATGAACCTTTACAACATGATAAACTATCATGCATATAGCGATATCAAAAGACAATATGTTTTTACCCAAACCTGAATCTCATATTCTGTTACCGATGTCTGATATGAAAATTAAGTTTTATTAATTAGCATAGTTAATAAATCCAATATTTCTTAATTCCATTATCGGATTTATGTTATGATTTTGTATTTTTGACCGAAATATTATCGTTATCCGTTCTCGTTATAACCAGCTAAGTGCTTTACTAGGTAGTTCAGTTATTTAAGCTTTGCTGAGACTATGCTGTTTTATTTACTGCCAGTTTAGCTTCAATGATCAAAGTTGCTTCATCTGTTGAAAATATTATATTGTTATTACATTATTATAAAAGGATTAAACTTTAGTGAACAATTCGAGTTAATAGTTAAGACGGAAAGTTAAGACCTATAGTGGCGATCTTAGACAGTTATATGTACTTCAAGTGAATTACAGTTACAGAAGAAACTAAGCGTGACTATTATACACCGCAAATTTTTAGTTTTGCAACTGTGTGAGGGATGTGTCAAATGTCAAACGCAACAGCTGTCAAGAAAAGAATATCATCTTATTTTAGAGGACAGTTGAATATCAGTAATAGGCTCGTGTTATGTTGGCGAACGTATAAACTGTTATGTTATTGATTTGTGCAGGTAATGGTTTTAATCTTAGTACTAATATTAAAGACAGGACAAATGCGATTTCTTAAGGATGGTATATAAGCTCTTGCTGGTATCATTTCCATTCTAATTAGGTTATCTCTAAACCCAGGAAATTTGTTCTATTAAATTTAAGCAATCCGGCGATGCAAAGGATTACCATTCGCTACCAATTTCGCCCAACTATGCAAGTCTCTTAGTAAATGAAATGTTAATCAGCTTGGTTTTATATCTTAACAATACCATATACTTATTAAGAATCAACATGAATATCACTGTCCATAAATAGATTTGCTGATTAATTCTTTTGGGGAAAGTGCCTAGGGAGTGCCCCAAATTTTCAGGAAGACAAATTTTATTTGAAAGAATGTTTTGAATTTGTTGGCCATAGGTACTTTATTATTAAATCTAAATAACAGAAATTACTATAACTGTGAGAAAAAGGTGTCTGCGTTTTTTTCTTTACTAATTATCTTCGTACAGAGACTATGTCCAATTTAGTTATCTTTAAGTGCATTTACCCTTTTTACCAACGTAACACACCGTTTCTGTAATACTTTTAAGCTTATATAGTTTGCAACAATCTGTGTATAAATCTGGTAAAAGCATGAAGAATTCGAGGTATGCATACATATTAGGTATTTAAGTCAACGAATGTGGTTGCTTGCTTTATAACTCTGTGTCTATAATGTTACAAAAGTTAAAGTTACAGAATAATTTATACACGATGGGTGGTGGTATTAAAACAGACCTGACAAGATCTTAACTTTCACAGACAGTCATTATAATATAAAATTTATCTTTTATACTTAACTACAATAAAAGGGTATTATGCTCGAAATGAATGTAAGTAAAGTATTGAGCCAAGGAGACATACTCAATGTGTCTACGAGCACTTACCTCTTTATAGTATTTGCGCCATAGATATAATCTCGTTTATCTATAAATGTTATATAATTGATTCATTATGCATGTGTACATATTTTTACTAACATGCTTGAAATGTGATGGTTATACAATTGTAAATACAGAATAACCAAAAGAACTAGCTGTGAGTTTTTATACTGCTGACACCTGTTCAAACGATACATGCGCTTACAAAATCAGCGTCAAAAGCGTACCTAGGATGATTAAGAAATTGGATTGCGTCAGAACCAACACGATAAGGCTACTTTACAAGTAGAAGTAGAAATATAGTTGGAACAAATATAAAATATTCTTAACAAACCGCCGAAGACTTATTTGGTAAAGGTTTTGTACATAAGTAAGGCAGAAGCTCACTTTAAGGCTAGGGATACACATGCTACTAAAAAAGCATGCTTCTTGAAGCTAGCATGCTAGTTTACAGCATACCAGTTTACAGCATGCTCTCCGTGCGTTTACGTTAGCTAGCGTTGAAGTCTACTTACATGAGCATGCTTACATTTGAAAACATGGATGAAAAATGAAATAAATAGCATTACCTATACTACTTCTTTCGACGCGTTTGGTAAAAAACGTCTAAAAAAAACAAGAGAAGCGAAAACGGAAGATATGGGTGCGAGATTGGCTTTCTCGAAAAGTTCTTGGAGCAACCGACGCACAGTGGGGTATTTTGCCGATCTAGCTGGCCAAAAGTATAGCGGCTGTTTAACGCATCGGAACATACATAATAAAATTGCATACTAAGTTACACGAAAAGTATTTTTTGATAAAAAATTAATCTGTTAAGCACTTCACAGTCAACAAAATATAATCTAGTCAACAATAATAAAGAAATATTACAATAATCCTAGTAATTACCTAGTAGTTGTCAACAAAATATAATACAGCCAACAACCATAAACAAATATTACTATAATTCTACTAATTACTTAAGTAACTATCAACAAAACATAATACAGTCAACAATAATATACAAATATTAGTATAATCCTAGTAGTTACCTAGTAGTTGTCAACAAAATATAATACATTCAACAATAATAAATAAATATTCCCATTGTCCTACTAATTACCTAGATTGTCGTCAACAAGAATAAGAATTTTAAAATCAATCAGAAGCCAGTTCTTCAACTGAAGATGCCTCGTCCTCGCTCGAAATCTGCTTACCGTCTTCTTTGCCAAAGTCCACCTTCTTTTAAATTCGGATTTTAGGTATGACAATTTCTGCTTTATTTCATTGATTTCGTTCTCTCCATAATCATCATAGCTCTCGAGGTAATTTTCAAGAAATTGTAATTTTTTGTTTATATCTGGCAAATCGTGCTCTTGCATTGCGTTAAATAACTCTTCACGAGTTAGTACTTTCACTCCTGACGCTCCTTAAACAAAATAATTAACAAATAAATACCAAAAAAAAAATTGGAGTAAGAATCCTATTCTTAACTTAGGAGAAGTCGCTAGCATAGGTTATATACAGGCTGATTTATGTTCGAACCTCACCATTGCGATCTCGCTTATTATTGAAGATAGACGGTAGGTTTAAATTTGGCAAAGTTGCTAAATTTTATGGTTATTACGACCTCGAAAAGAAAGTAAACTTAGAACAAATGACGTTCGAGTTATTTGAAAAAACCGAAAAATCTAATTTCCTTATTTTGCTTGTAGCACTTTTATTGGGTCTTTCAGAGGAAAGACACATTCTCAACGCCACTTTTGCTCCTCTGTCTTATGGTGTACTTAAGATTTTTATACGACGTTTGGTTTTCTTTGAATCATCATCAACACGAACTTTCCACTGGCCATACTTTTATAAATAGAGTTAGAAGGCACCACATCAGAAGAATTTTGAACAGTGAAGCAAGTAATAGCGCCAAACTCTTTCATGTTCTAAGGTTGATCGATTCATAGGGTATTCATTGCTAAGCTCACACAGCAGGAACCTTATTACGAAGTTGGACTTATTTCCTGTCATAAAACTAATTTATTACTTAATTTCGCCTAATTCTGTAGTAACTGTATCTGATATTGGTGTAGCACTTACACACATCTTTAGAATGTCCCTGTTCCTTATTAAAATAGACATTTTTTAGAACTCCTAGTGATTAATTGACGTACAACACTTTTGTATATTTTTTTCAGCTACATATCTGAGCCAGTATAGTCACCCACGTGTTTACACAGAAGCCTCCTGCGCACCTGTCTAACAAAATATTCTCCGCCCCAATTCCAAACTTCTACGAAACAGCGAGCACAGCCATATATCCTGAATATATATGTTTTGCTTCGTTAGCAAGGTATTATCAGCCGGAAGGGGCGCAAAGCTACTTCGTAATTCCGAGTAAATACCGAAATAGGTCCACACATACCCAAGCAAGTGCAAATACCATCCTTATTTTGTCTACATGTTCCTTTCACAACCAGGTCGAAATAATATTTGCCGCGGAGAGTCAATACACAGTTAACAAACACCATTTATTGTACTATTATACCGTCTTTTATCGTATTTAGAACGATAGCCTTACTAGGTAAACTGACTTGTTTTTCTCTCTCTGATACTTCAAAAAGGGCAAAGGAAGTGTACTATTCATTTCGATTTTGTTTAATATATCAGTCAAAGGGGTGTGTTGTATGAAGATGTACATTTCTCGGGATTACTGCTACAACGAACACCCACACATACAACCCAGGAAAGAACCTTTGAAGAAGTTGAAGCAATGTTAGAGAACGCTTTAAACGTGGAGTCTCATTACTATGAGGAACACTCCTTAAAACCAAATCTTTCCAAAGCACAGGCCATTGCATTCCACCTTCACACATGACTAGCTAATAGCAAACTTAATGTCGCATGGAATGGAGAGGCTCTCCAGCACACAGGTGAACCTGTATACCTTGGAGTCGCACTTGATAGATCTCCAACTTACAAGTACCACTGCGACAAACCCCGGAAAAAGGTGGCAACAAGAAGCAACATATTAAGAAAACTAACGAACAGTAAGTGGATGCTGAACCTGAAGTCCGTCGAACGACAGCACGAGCATGTGTTTCGCTACAGCCGAATATGAATGCTCTGTCTGGTCAAGATCGGCGCATGCAAAGAAGATGGACGTAATCCTCAACATAACTTGCAGGCAGGTTGCATGAAGGCTGCTACACTATTCAAACTTTACCAAGCAGTTGGCTTTCACAGTCCCAACTTACGCAGACACGAACATAAATTTAGCGAGGGGTTAAAAAAACATTCGACAATAGTCACCCCCTTTTCGAATAACACCAAGAGTTTTAAAGGCAGAGATCGATGTTAGCAGCCTCCTGGACGAACCACCCGGAAACCCGGTGACTGGGGTTTCGTACAACTTCGAGATCTGGAGAATGCTAAATCGTATTACAACAGGTGCTGTCCCGGTAAAAAGCAAACCTGATCAAATGCGGCCTTGCGCAACCAAGTGACGACAAGTGCCATTGTGTGATGATACAAGATATGAAACACCTTCTAAAGCGTGTTAACTGTCCCCCATACTATAATCTCGATGATTTATGGCAAAGTAAACCCGAAGAATTGGGCCTGTTCCAATATTGGGTCGAGAAAGTGTACAATATTCAAGACGAAAAAGAAGAAGACTGCTACTTATTACTTTTTAGAGGAGTTTAGTCTATTCTTCCACGAACTATTATTTATGTAATGTATCATAAAACACCGTCTCCCATTTTCGACGGTTTACTCAAAATAGCCTTACTCCTGACAGGCGGCATTGATTTCCTTTTTGTTTGAGGTTAAGTTGTTTTATCTCGAAATTTATCAGAAAATCAATATATGTGCTTCACGTTGGTTTGCTATATGGCAGTTAAGTTTGAGAAAATATGATTTCCGTGGACATAATATACTTTAGTACAAATGTTTGTAGTATTTCTAACTTCGTGAAGTAGGGTGAACAAGAATGAACAACTAGTCATATTTAAAACTTACTTGTATAAGAAAACAGACTACTGGAAAAGAATAGATTTTTATATAGCTAACATTACAGAAGCTTAGAAAGATATACAGAGGAGGAATTTATTTATGTAGAAAGATTTACGAGCTTATTACTGGCAGTATACTCATTTTTCTCAATTTAATATTTTAATGAATTTCCATAATGAGAGCGTGTCTTTTCCGGTCAGAACCGTTGGAAAAGCGTTTCGTCTTTAATGTCAAATGAGGTGAAACTTGTCGCGTGCTTTAAGAGTTTCGAAACGGGAACTTGATAAATAATATTATAAATCCTATTCGGCACTGACGTTATCTTTTCCTTACAGAACATCAAACGCAATTTATAAAATATGTTACCGGGGGAGAATTTTATTTAATTTAAACAAGCCGTGTTTTTCTTTGCAATGAGATTTCGCCTCCAAGTTCGTAACTAACCTTATTCAAGTTTGTTCGAAACTTCTCCCGGCGCTCAAATACTGTACAAACGTCTCGTAAATGCGGGGATAAAGAACTTCTATAACGAAAATTTTCGATCAATTCCGGTTATACATCTAAAATATTCTTTAGGTAATCAGTCTTGAATACAGAATAGAAAAGTTGGGATTTCTTGTTTTCTTCTGCGTAATCGTTAGCAATAAGTTTTATTCGCATCGACACATTTCTTTTTCAATGAACAATAATTTTTGCTAGTGAGACGTCACTTTGACTTCAGCATTGGCATTAATTCCAATTATATAACTTGTAGATAGATCATAAATAGCGCTGCAAATATTCTCCTTGTTGGTGCATAAAAGTTATTTAAAGTTATTCATATAAGACAGCAAAACTAACTTCATACAGATTATCAATGTGTTCCAGTGTCGTTAATTTACTGCCGGTACAAGCTCACTTCGCATTCCTGAAATACTGAATTCGATCGCTAGGGCTTCCTCTTTAAGTATTTTGCGAGAAACTTCTGAATCTCTTTGCATGGGTTTGTCTAGAGGCACCATACTTTGAATTCCTTTTTGAACTCCTCTCTCTGAGTGAACGCCAACAAAAGTTTTTAGTCTGACGCTGCTTTGTAAGCTCATCCACCTACTACTTCGTTTAGTATTCGTTGTCCTGATGGCAACATCCAGAGTACGTTGTTAGGAATAAGTCCATCCATAGATCTGTCGCGTGCATTTTCGTCCAAGCATTCTGGAAAATAGACGTTCAGATGATAAACTTTTACTTCTGCTCTTTCAGTCCCCTTAGATCTGTCTGTGTATCATACAAGTCATTCACTTTAGAATTATGGCCTACCGAATTCCATTTCCCGCAGCACTGAAATATCATCCATACATTTATGCGGCGGTTTAGCAGATATACTCTCAATTTTGCACTATTTATCTACTTCCTTCGCGAAATGTAGTTGGCACAACCTCTCCCGCTGAGAAGAATCGTTTTTGCCTTCTTTGGTGGAGGAGCAAGTTAGCGTGTTCATTGTTTGGACTGTTCTTTGGTTTCGGAGGTATAATGGTGGACTTAGGTTTTATCGACGGTTATGAAACAGCGCAAAAATTCTTTCGGCTTGCGGCTAAAACATGAAATGTTTGCGAGAAATACTCAAACGACTCAGTTTTTGCTCCAGTATAAGAAACTGCGGCATCCAATGCGCCAAGTATTTTTCATTTCCAATTCTTCAGTGAAAATTCTGTCCACACCGCTATTTAAGATACTCACTATGTCTAGTCTTGCGGACTTTTACTCCACCATATCCGACACGGTAGAATTGCCATTTTTTGATAGACGCCAAAAAACGGTTGGGGTTCAGTTGTTCTTGGACCATGCTTAAATGCGACAAACCAGTTTTTCACTATTGAAAACGAAGGAGGGGATTCGATTAGTTTGAAATCCAGCTGTGGTTAGTTTCAGTTGGTTTTAAACCTGTCAAATGAAAGAACTTTATCACTGCTCCCTTTCAGGTTGGTCTGTAATCTCATATTCAACCTAAAATGGATTATTCTACATATTGGTAAAGAAGTTTCCTCACCTCTGTGCCATATGCAGATAGTTAATATAGGCTACGATTCTGGGGTTGCCATCAGAAAATCTGCATGAGTCGCTTCACTGGCTGGGGGGTTGGAACAGTGCTTTTTGGAATGTTTGGATTTCACAACACTTGCAGAGTGGTCTCGGTGGTTTGCCCCATTTCTGTAGGACGTGGATGCATCTACCATGTTTGCTTCGTATACGGTTCCGAGTTAACCATGTTTCGGATTGAGCGTCTTGCGTAATCTTCTTCTTCCACATGTAGATATCTACGACCTGATCAAATTTTAAGTTGTTGGTGATTAATTAATTTATCTATATTATCTTAGTTATCTTTATTTAACTGCCTACACTGTGGGTTTTTGTAATATGTTCAGAAAATAATTCGCAATGTTACAATTGATTGGTAAGTGGGTTCTGACTATATCTAATGAGTGGGTTACATCTTGTAAAAGGTCTACAAACTGCATCATGCAATCTTTTGCTCTAATAATAGCAAATTACTTTCGCATAATATTTACAATAACATTTAATGCACCTTGTGTTTATGTCCCGCCCATTATAAGCTTCTCACAGCGTTGACTGTAATTCGAAAAAAAAGGATTTCACACCACCGTCTCCAGCTATACACGATCCGTCCAGCACACGACTGTTCAGCTGCTAATGGAATGTACCGCATTTACGATGCCCTCAGTTTCCTGCTCGCTAAACGTCTTTACCCGCAGACCATACTAGCGTTACTTGCTAAGACAATAAAGTACCTGCATCATTCCCCAAAACGTGATTCTCACGTTCCTCGGACATACGAAAGCGTTCCAAATTAGGCATGCGCTCCTTAGCATTTCAGTTTCACCGTACCTCCGTTGAACAGCGGTCTCTGTAGACTACGCGAAATCTCAGGAATATAAACCTCCAAAATGCATCCCGGCAAGTTGGACTAGTTAACGCACGCCGTTCTGCTAAAGTACTCTACTATCTGTCGATTATGCAACGTGCTGGCCTCATCGTTTGGTAGTAGTAACATTCTTTAGTCAATAGTTTCTCTAAGTAGTAAAATTTTCTCATTCAATTTTCTAATTTACAATTACGATACGACTATTATACCTACATACATTATAGTGATTGCCTACACACGAATACGATATATGAACTCTAATAATATCATCGTCTGTAAAGTATGCCATTTTCAGATTGAGATTAATAATGTATATCATTTGCAAATGTATTCAAAAACTTCTATTCTAATTTATTTCTCTGAAATGTAAACCCATTTCAGATTTGGTGTAGAGCACATTGTACACACTGGGATTAAGGATTAAATACACCCACAAAGCAATTATTGATACTGTTATGTAATTCTATTTGCTACACTCGTGTACGATTGCTTAGCACAGAAAGCATAACCCTTGTTTCGTAAACGCTGCAAGGATTTCCTTTGTGATTTATTTTGTACGTTTTATACGAAACACAAATACTTAAAACTCTTTGTTAACATATATGAAATGCTAGCTTTTGAGTCAGTGTGATGTATTACAGTGTTCAATCCACTGTGATGATTATGTGTTGAAATGGAGAATATTGTTGGAATCGCTTCAGGCAAACTTTAGCCTGATTATTCTACGACATACACGCAGTCAGTTATTATACACAGAATATGCAACGACACCTTTTAACGTCAGCGCAAATGAATATAACATAACGTAGAATCAGTTCATAAATTGAACTTAATTTTGAAGTCCCTCCTACTCCAATTTAACGTATCTTATTTCTATCAAGTTAAGAATTTGCTGAAAAAATACGCTTTCTAATTATCTCAATTCACGATATTGTTCAAAGGACTTGTAAGACGAGAATTCAAGTTTCGTTTCCACATACATTCAGAGAAGTTATTCCAACTCGCGCCAATGCAATGGAATGACTATTTGTAATTAATAAGTTTTTCCCTAAACTTCAGATATCTCCGGAATTCTGCATTCCTCGATATGTCTGAGGCCCAGATAAATTAGGTATGTTAGATTTTCAGGAATTTCAGTTATGGAAATCGAAATATGCGTACCTTGTACGACACGACTTTCTTATATAACTAGATGGCTGTCTCGCTTCAACTGGATTTATGATAAATGCTAATAAGATATGGAATTTATAAATGAATTCAAAATATATAAGTAGACATTAAATGAATATAATTATTTATTAGAATATACATATATCATGATAAAATTGCAGCACCGCTTGTTGGCAAGGATTTTTTTACCAAACTTGGCCGAACCGTTTACTACTACAGGATGGCAATTGATTAAGATTTCAGAAGTTGTAATAACTTATCTGTGAGGTGCTTCAGTATTTTTAACAACATTGTAAGATGTATTTTGTGAGTTGCTGTTCGGTATTTTATCGTTGTCGCTTGTTGGCTTTAGAGTGTGAAGCGGATGATGATACGGATATTACCGCCAATTAAGTGAATTCGATAGAGATCGTGTTGTTGGTTAAATTCAACATCGTGCACTGCTATCAATCATGTAGTAGTAGTGCTGTTTGTCGTGACCACTTCACCAGATTCATTGGTCGTTACTGTGGTTACAGTTTTTGTAATTGTGGCAATACCTGAAAGTCGTGAGGTCAACTCTTCGCCGGATCCCAAGTGATCTTTAACGCTATCGATTGTTATATCTCCGATACTGCTCGAAACTGTTACGTTGTGCAAAGCACCGTCTCCATTTTCTCTCACTTCTTCGGTCTACATAAAGAAAGAAATATTAGGGTGAATGTGTTAAATGTATAAGCGTGAAATAAAATTATTTGATTCAAAAGGTTAAACAAAAGCAAAAAAATCTAAGGATAAAGCTACATTATAAAGAAAAGTATTGTTAGTAAACCCTTTTGGAAAATAATGCGCTTCAAACTAACACCAGAATAAACAAAATATATAAAACACATTGCAGAAACAATGATATAAAAACAGCTGTACTGTAAAATTAGCTCAGTAAACAAAGAATTAATGGTATCATAATGCAAATGTACACTGGTAACAATAAACTATCTCGTAATGTTATGACGTCTAGTATTGAACGAAGATAAGATAAAGTTAATGAGAATAAAAATTAATATCCTATTAGTTCTAGATGGCGATCCATCACTGCGGAACAATCCACAATTTCTGTGTAATATAAGGAAGATGTGTGCGATTTTGTGTAAGTTGTATATTATCAATTAAGCAGCTATTTTTCGTTTGTTAATATAAAAATATGTAAAAAGAATAAAGAATACGATAGTTTTGTGTATTATTTGGACCTAAAATATATATAGAGCACAAAATTCATGTAAATTCTGAATGATAAGTACAGATATAACTTATTGTATTGACGACAATTGACGACAAATAACTAACTAAGGAAGGCCGCCCTGTAACATTTCGATCAGTTTACCTCAGAATCAGGTATTTGGTTTACATTCGTATCAGTCATACTTTGTATTACCACTAACGGCTCAACACCGACAGCAACCTTTGGAATAGTGTAGCTTGCAATTTCACTGGAATGTAGAATGGCATAGGATGGTCTTTAGTGTTGAATCCCGTTTCTGTTTGGGGACGCGCGATTGCCGAATGAGGTTTAGATGAAGATTTTTCTGTTAGAACGCACGTCCGCCAAACTGTAGGGATTATCGTATATTATGAGAGCAGATCTCATTGGCTATTCGTCCCAGGCAAGATGAATACCCACCCATATATGCATGAGGTGGTAAAACCCCATACTCTTCCATTTCTTTGGCAGTTAAAAGACCCACTTTTTCAGCAAGATAATGCCAGTCTCCATAAGTAGATATCTACTTATGTCACTATCAAAACAGTCACTGGGCGTGGACACGATGTATAGGTAAGCGGCTTCTCGATGACTCATCGCTGGCAACCGGGCACGCTGTATAAGACGAGAACCCCTCGACCACAGGAAGTGCGCTACCGCAGCCCCCAGGGAGCTCGGAACCCAGCCCTCAGGGAGTCCTGCTGCCAGTACTTAGTTTTGGTTGGTTTTGACTTGGTTTTAGTTGGTTTCGAGTTGGGTTCATCCTGGTTTTGACTTAGTGTTACTTGGTTTTGACCTAGTTTTAGTTGATTTTCACCTGGTTTTAGTTAGTTTTGACCAGCTATTGATAGGTACTGGCAGCAGCGCAGGGGGGCCGCACTTCTTGGGGGTCGAAGGGCCCTGGGCTTATACAAGCTGTCCGCTTGCCTGCGATGAGTCATCGAGAGGCCATATATAGTGCCTCGCTTATACAGCGTTTCCACATCGAGTGATTGTTTTGATAGTGACATAGTATATCTACTTCAATATGCAAGACGTTCTACGAACTGTTTTGCAGAGATTATATTTTGTTCTTTTTCTCTGAAAATTTGATGAATTGCAACGTTTTAGTAATTGGATATAACATAGAATGCATTGCTAGTCTTACCACATTTTGTTGCTTTGCACAAGAATGCAACAAACTCAGCGGTAGCAGCAGGTTAAATCATTAATTTTCAGGTGAAGTATAAACTTAAGTGTAGTACATTAAAGTTCTCAGCTCTGCTATCTGTAATAACATTTAGCAACACTGGAATACGAATTGATAATTGGTGAATGGGTAATACTAGGCGGTATGTATATCTAGGATCAAATATTTAACTTACTTTTTATGTTATGCTTCAGTGTAAAATAAATGTTTACGTAGGCGAACTCAATTAATTATGCGTAACTATCTTACATGTAACATAAACAGGATTTAGCCTTACTTTATTGTAACGTAAAATCACGATTAAATCAAATTGTTTCCTTAATGTTTACCAATTAACACTTACAGACATAGTTTTCAAGAAAATCTACTTAAACTTTTTTACGCATACTTTCTTAAAATACTAGGTGAACCAAGTACATACTTCCTATTTACATTAAATGAAATAAACATAAATTTCATGTGGTCAATTGAATCTTTAATGCCAATTGTGTAAATAAATTATAGCATATCTATTACCAGTTCAAAGTTATTACATAGCAATCGGACGGCGGAAAATTGTTTAGAAAAACCAAATGATTTATAAGTACAGTCTCGGAAGTAGTATCGTTTTTCAGGCGTCATTATTTACTGACACATATGCAAACATGATTTATTTGAATGATCTTATTAGGCACTTGTTATTACCATCTTTATAGAATTTGTATTTATTTGCTTATTACTAACTAAATACAATAACTAAAAAATATTTATTTTTTATCGTCAGCATTTAAATAGCAACTTGTCCATCATTTCCGCAAACTTGCTATATTTGGAATTCGTTGTCTTATACATGATACAGTTTAAAATACTGCTTCAATTTTTTATTTTCTGCCGATCTGTGTGTTGAGAAGCCAGTACCGCTTTACGCTTACGAGGTTGGTTAATAGCGCACAAACCTTGTTTAATATAACTTCTGTAGATCCCTTCGGCATTACCTGTGTAAGCTTTCCTTTGAAACGCAATACGGATATATGTATACATATACATATACTATATATACATACATCTGTTAGCAGCCCTCTTCTATGCAGTGTACATATAGACACTCAATCTAGTTAAGTACAATAAAATATTACAAGCAAGTTAACAAAGTTTCTGACCATGAATAATTTCAATTACAACTGTGTAGATATGTATACATACAAGGTGGCCCATTAGTGTGTGAAAGTGCAATAACGGATAAATTATATAAAAAAATTTTTACATAAAAGTTGTTATATTTGCGCAGGTACACATTTCTAAAATATTTTGAGATATACGGGGTACTATCGAATTCAGTGTAAAATTCTGCACCTAGCCCTGTCTTTTCTTTTCCCATAAATTGTGACGTTGCCAAGTTGAAGCGAAAAATATTAAGATTTGACAAAAATTGCTGCACTATAAATGCTGCCTAGTAAACGTTATTAGTGATAAGCAAGTAACTTTATTTGGTAAGTACGAAGGTAAAGGATGGCTGAAATGTTTGAACCGAGTAGAAGTTTCGTTTGGGGTTCGGGGTGTTTTTTAAATAAGCATTAATTCAGGAGATTTCAATTAACAAAACCTTCATTTTTTTAAGTGGAACACCCAGTAAATTATTATACAATCTTATAAAACTATTTTAACCCTTCAAATTATGTCTCTATAATCTACTCTCTAAAATTGATTGTTTTTAAGAAAATTGCTTTTTTTGTTTATGATTTAACAATATTCACATTTTTAACAACTCTGAATGTGACGTTTAATATACTACTTCTGCGATTTTCACATTTTAAGTCAGAGTGATTAATTAGTATCTAGACGTATTAGCTATTAAGAACGATCATGAACGACTTGACAGATATGATTTTTGTACTGGATGAAAATGATGAAAACTGTTTACTCTCACAAATTATTATATCACTTTTATTTAATTTTTTTTATATAATTTATGCAATAATGAAAAGAGTCTGCAGCTGGTGGGAAAAGGTTTTAAATATGCCAAACCATCAACTATGCAAACAGTGGTACGAGGCGCTTACATCTCTAGACCAATCTCTGAACAATGTGACAGCACTTAACTGGATAAGCCCGTTGCGAGATGTGCTGGCGGAGGTTGGCGAAACCAAAATATGGAGTTTGAAACCGACACCGTCTGTATTTTGCAGTAAAAAAAGGACATACTTGATAAAATAACAAATAATGAACTGAGCAAGGATATTAACTCTGTGCTTATATCAAAGTCCTCACCTTTATATAGGAAAATTAGCGCTCTTGGTCGACCGGAGGAATATATACGATATCGAACGTCATTGAAAAAGATAAGAGCAGTCTTTAGAAAACTTCTGAAGAAGCTGATAGCACAATCAGCGAAACGTCAAGACAGTGAATAGTTACCTACGCGACAAGACCCGAAAAAACATATCTACTAAAGATAAGAGTAATCAGCCAAACAAAAGTCACCAACGGATCCACTGCTAGATGGTACTTAGATGGGAACAGATACATAATAGACTTCAATAGTGTATGTACAATATGTAATACAAGGAAAATGGAAACTCTGCAGCATTTTATGCTTGAGTGTCCAGTATACGAATTTATAAGGGAAAAATACATAAAAACGAACAGGACTACTACCATAACGCTGGACGCAATACTCACTATTGAGAATAAAAATGAATCATTCATGATGAACGAATAAAGATCGCAGAACTATTGGGAGTCTTACAGTGTTGCTTAGCTGCTGTTACCCTGTACCAATTGTATTCTGTTACTTTGATCTCTCTTCTGTAAAAACAATCGTTAAGACAGAATAAATCATTATTATTATTATTATTATTATTATTATTATTACTATTATTATATAATTTATCCTAAGTAAGTTATTACACTTCCACACACTAACACCCTGTATATGTATTCTGTTGCCAACGATACCAATCAATATCCACAACAATTCTTCATACCATAATAATAATAATAATAATTCATGCCAGTAGGTAAACTACATCTCCACAAGAACAGACCCTCGACGTGGTCAGCCTATATAAGCCAGACACTACACACGACCACCCCACGGCAACGTGGACACGCTGTATAAGGGCCCCCAAGGAGTGCGGCTCTTCGGCCTCCAGGGAGCGCCTCAGCAGCTTTCCGTCGCCTAACCTTTGGACCCCCATCTTTCCGGTGCCTGACCCTTGACATCAATTAATAATTTTATAACCTTTTTTCCAAGAATCTTAGTGTCAGCAGAGTGGTAAACAATTTGAGTCCTCGTTTATTTTTAGCATTTTTGTCGGTATATAAGACAATGTCGGCAATATACCCTTTAGGTGAGACGACTGATTTAGATGGTCTTGAGGTGTATTTAGGTAGTTTTTAAGTGGTTTCAGGCGGTTTTGAGGTGGTTTTAGGTGGTTTTGAGGTGGTTTGGAGGTGGTTTTAA
>SMLS01073595.1:0-14886 GCA_004785975.1 Popillia japonica
CCCTAAAAAATTTTTTAGAAAGTTTTGATAATGAAAATATTTCCCATATGTTGCAATATTTATGCCGGTCACTGTATATTGAATAGGATTGGGCCTAACTTAGAACCCTGAGGTACTGCAGTTGCCAGGACAAAACAAGCAGATGCAAAGCCATTATATTGATCATAACAATATCAGTTAATAAATATGCTAGTATGAATGACGTAGATTTAGGAAAAAGCCAATAGAAGATAATCTAGAGATAATGCGTGATCAATTGTGTCAGAAGCCTTACTGAAATCTGAATAAATAAATAAATTCAAGGTTCATTTATATTAAAATCACTTATGTGCCAATGATCTGGCAATGACCAGTGTGTCAAAACTTTAAGTGATGTTATCGATTCTGATATGCACTAAATCAAACTGATTGATTCTGTGATGGAAGTTAGATGATTTCGCTGAAATAAATACCTCTATATACATACATATGTACAAATGTATGTAGTTCTGCCAAACAGAGTGGGCAATGTAAGTATGTAATAAATTTGTTACCTACTAATTTTGTTACATTCTTACTTAGTAACAGAAACAATTTCTGCTATTGGTAAAAAAAACGTATTTTTGTATTCGAATCAATTACTAGATAGAAAAGCATTTTAACCAAATAACGACTCCTTTAGTAGGTAGCCGTAAAATGCACCGACCTGTTAAAGAATAGTTAGTACATAGATTTATTTGTAGATTGTAACATGTGAGATTTCAATACCAAGTTTTTAAAATGTATTTTTGCGTTTCGTGTATGTTGAAGTATGTTAATATGATGTTATGCTATATGAATATACATATAGTGCTTATAAGTTATGAATTACAGAGATTAACCTCTGTACAAACAGGAGGTTTTATCCTTTATTTCCATTTAGTCTACGCGCTTGAAGTCTAGACCCGGCTACTACGAAATCTTCGTACGCCGCAAACTGTAACAGGCTCTTCAGTGTATCCTTCCAAAATCTTGTTCAGTAAGATGCGGCTTTCGATGTGAATCCTTTCTGAGATCCGTTTTTTCAACGTATTTAGTATAGGTAACAACCAATCCCTCCAAATACCTCATCAACTACAGCTTAAAGGCGTAGCACAGTACAGTAAGATTGCAAATATAAAGTAGGAAACACGTATATGGTTAACAATGAAATGCAATGATAAAAAATTGATTAACCTTGATGATTGAATATTAAGAAAAAATGTAAAGACCACTGTTTTGAACTTCATAAGGAGAGTAATTTAGATAGTCGTGAATAAGTAAATCGACACTGACATAAGTATAGTGTAAACCACTAATTTAGAAAAATCAGTATATCAACGTATATTTGTATATTTGGTATTGTGTCATAAATTAGTTTTTTGTTTTACGCGCAAATTTCTTAAGAAAAAATAAATATTTCTATATTCTATGTACGAATTAGTTAAATAAGACCCAGTATTTGTAAAAGTAAGTTCCGATAATGCATTACATACTTTTAAAAATTGCAGATTACACATACATTAATAAAGAAGGAGTTAAAGTTTACTACAAATTTACTAGGTGTGCAACTTTTCAAGCTTATCAACTTTTCACGTGAGTTTTGATGACAGTAGCAGAGCCGCTTCATACATACCGCATGGAATCGCAAAAGTTAACTAAATGTGGGCAGCATCAACATGGATATTAAAATGTGTAACTAATTTTAAGATGAAATTGCTGTAAATAAAAAAAAATGGTCCAAAACTAGAGAATAGAACCTTGAGGAACCTCTGACAAAGCAGGCGATCCATCTTTATGGTAAGTGATATTCTAAGTATTATTAGGCGAATAAGATCGTATGAATTTGCACACAAACCAAAGTATTTCAGCTCTGGAATTAAGAGCTGATGAGATAAGCGTCTCGTTGGTCGCGCTAGAAAAACCATAATGGGGGCGCAATCCTCTGAATTACGGATGAAATGACCATCATTTAAGATATAAGATAGAACAGATGTAGTACTAATTTCCTTTCTAAACATAGATTCGTCAAATAACTGCAAAAAACGAAGAGGTCATTAATTTTATTATAAAGGAATGCTTCCAGAAAATGTGGAGAGAATACTAATAACGTGTAAGTCAGAAAAATTAACAGGCATTAACAGGTTTACGATAGTACTAAAAGGCTGTTTCAAGTTACAGGAAAATAAGCTTTTGGTATTTTGGTCGCCACAGGCATTGTAAAGTTTTTAAAGTCTTTCTCAATCACGAGGAAAGTTACTGGCTTTTATATTATAAAGAACACTATCACTGAAATTTAGAAATACTACGAGTCCTCTGTTAACCAAAGCGCTTTAAACTTCACCAAAGGACCCTAAAAATCAAATAGAGAAAGTAAAAATCCGTTAGAACCTTGGAGGTCAATGTTTTTTCTAATAACATTAAATCAAGACAGGTTACACAGAGTACAAAGGAAACTATTATAAAGAAAATGTCTAAAATTACTAAACTTAAGTAGTACGGTATCAATCGGTCACACAGACAAATGTAATTAATAAATAGTATGCTGTCAAAAATATAATAGCACATACTGCAACTTTAGTAATTAGTAAATATTACTAATCGTGCTTGTATAGTCCCGACAGTTTATATTGTAAAGACATGTACGGAAAATATTGTTGTTTTGACAAAATTAAACATTTTGTTAATGTAAGTGCATGTAGTTTCAAAGCCCAAAATTCCAAAAATTATTAACCAATGTGGAATTTGTAAACTTATTCATTCGGACGACAGTTACAGACAGTGGATAAAATCGTTATATCTAAGATATACCTATGTATCTGTTTAATCTTTAGCGGTGTCTCCGTAATTGCCTAATAAATAGTATTATAAGGGTTGTTTTGGTTTCGCATTCTTAACGGTTCAGAACCAGTTCTAATAGTAGACCATCATAATCATAGACCATCTGTGTGACTAATATCTAACATAACTTTTATTTGGTCGCACCGTTAGAACGATTCTGAACTGGTTCGAGTGTGGAACCAAAACAAGCCTATAGTATCGTAGATCTGTTTAAAGTCAATAAAGAGCGTAAACAAAGATGAGTGTTATTTGTTGTTTATTCTATGCAAGTTGTATGTAGAACTATGTATATGTATTAATGGTAGCAGATACTCTGCAACTAATCTACATACATACATTACGGTTCATAAATTTGTGGACGATTAAAAAATACAAATTGTTTCTTTTTTAATTAGAATAAAAACGAAAAATGATTTATAATCTAATTTACTGCTGAAAATTGAGAATATTATACAATACCAAAAATAATTCATTTCGTCATTACATGTTTGTTAGGATAGTTAAAGTAAAACTAAACTACTATCAAGTTCGTTTTTGTACACAAGAAAATATTTGCTTTATTTGTTGTATTAGGTATTCTACGAGTCATAGATTAGTTCTTCCTTGAAATATTCTACAATATTTTCAAGTTTACATTGATACCTCCATACAAGGGGAAAAACGACTTTTTAGGCGAGACTCCGATGGAATATGAATGAGTTTTAAAATTCATGAGACAGAAGATAATACTTGTGTAAATTATGTTCATATATATACTATTATTAACACAACTAATTGTTAATATTTCAATTTTGTTTGTTTTTTTCGAGTTTTTCTTAGTTGTCCCCAAATATATGAACCGTAGTGTACATACATGTATATTGCGTATATATACGTATTGCAATTGTTGTATCTTCATTGCCATATCTTAATTCAGCTTACTTGACCTACTGACGCTATTTTATAAACTGCATTCACTAGAGTCATGCCCCTATAACTTTCGCTGTGTAATTAACCCCTCTTTATGTGCAAGTGGTATATTAATAATTTCTTCCATCTGCAGGTTATCTCATTTAATATACATATTTTGTAAATTATTTGTGTATATTTTCTGCTAATTATTACTACAATTATTATTTGTTCACTTCTTTCCCATATAGTTACGGTGTCGTCTTCTAATCAACTATTGATATATGTAATTTGTCGAAATCAATAACACTCATACAGTTTCCTACGATCGATCATATAATACAGTATTGTACAAAGAGATCAACGAGTTTTATTAGCAAGGAATGCAACACGGAATAGGTAAATTATTATCTTGGCTAGAGTACTGGTGAACAAAGTTTAAAATCAGCATTTGGCGATCTCGCACCACCATTGGCTATTGTTTATAGATATAAAGAATTTCAACGATGTCGCAAGTCGGTGGTACACAGCAAAGGAGCTGGCCTTCCTTTAACTGCTGTTTAGCCCGAAAATGTTGCTGCGGCGAGGAAGATGGTGAAAGAGGACATCCGCATTACTTATGCAAAGATAGAGTCCAATCTGAAGATTGGATTCTCACAAATGAGATCAATATTGCACAGTCGTTTACATTTGAAAAATGTTATAGCCTGGGCTTGTACCCTATCATGTGGCAGATTTACAAAAAGCAGAAAGTGTTGTGAATTTTTGCAACAAACTTTAGATATGTTGAATATTGGAAGCCAGCAAATTATTTCTAAAATTGTAACTGGCGATGAAACGTACATCATGTTCCCACTCTCCAAGAAAGCCGAGTCTGGATACATGAAGATAAGGAAACCCCTACAATGGTGGTAAACCAACGAGTAATGAAAAAGATATATACTCAGTATTTTTAGAAGTACTAGTTTGGCGGTTGCAATTATATTAGAAAATCAGAAGACAGTTAAGTGGTATGTTGAAAATTGTTTGCCTACTGTGTTCAGTAAAATGCCAAGAAGAAGAACTTCGAGTCAGAAGTAGAGAGTAACATAGCCGTGATTTTTTAAGTATCTTTAAAGAGGCTTTTAAGCTATGGAAGGAGATACTGGTTCGTTCTTATAAATGGCAATTACTTTGAACATATTTAAAATAAAAGTTGTGAAAACTTGTATCAATCTTTCTATTCTCAATAATTGTATGATAGCTTGTCCCTTGTAATATATCAATATACAGATGTACATATATATATATGAGAATATACATCTGTACAACATGGATTTTATAATTGTGATTGTCTATAATTTTCGAGTAATATACTGTTAGTAATTAGAAACAAAACTTACTTTAGCACGATAAATACAGTTAAAAGTTAAAGTGAAGATAAATGAACGGCATTTGCAGTTCATAAACAGTTTTTTTCCAAAGTTTTTGTATTCGTGTATGACTGACTAACTGCAACAATTTATAAATATATAATATAGAAATAAATAAAATATTTAGATAAAATATTTTGGTGCAATTTTCCGAAAAAATCAATTCCGTTACGTTTCCTAAATGCCTGGCATTGTAGTGGTGATACATTTCATTCAACACATACATATATCCATATGTGTGTATGTGTTTAATGAAATATAATGTGATTTTATTTTTATGTTAAGCCAATTTTTGTAGAACGAGTCTTGCGAGTATTATGTCGAACATACACGTATATTTCTGCTTATACCAAAATAGTCTTCACAAAAATAAAGAGTTGTGTTTTTAGTTATCTTTTAAGGGCCATTCGAGTGGCATGCAGCGACAATATTTTTTATAGTTAGTCTTAGTAATCGATAAACTCTATTACGGCACAGTACGCAAATAAAAAACATTTTTTTCTGCCAATCTTTATTCGATATTTTAAATTATAATCATCTCTGAATGTATAATCCACTACGTATAAGTGCGTAACTGAAAATTGAATAAGAAATTTATTTGTAACACATCAAAAATGTTAAAATTTTATGACCCAAAATACAGTTAAAGTCAGTCCATTTCTTTGTTGTTCTGCATCTCTGCAAATATTGTTCACGCATATGACAGCAAAAAATCGATAAGAAATTGTGAAATGCTATGAATAGGGAATAGTGTATTGAAACGCGGCTGGCTGGTATTTGCACGAGACCAAGCCAAAGAGACAAACATAAATATTAGAATTCAGAAACAATAGGTCCACAGTTGAGTGACCTAGAGCGTTGTTAATTTGAGCAAGTCACCTTTTATTAGTCGTATAGCTGATTTTTCTATTGTTATACATATTGTTATATATCTAAACTATTTTATGTATTAATCTAAACTATGCACTTTTATTATTCACAAACATATTACTCATACATTTCACTTTATCTTTATTAGTTCATTTAAATTCGAAATGTTTGTTACACATAATTCTAAATTGTTTATTTTGTTATCACTATTTAAATCCATTTCAATTTGTTTTCCTTTGTAAGAGAAATTAAGATAACTGTTGTCATTCTGTAAACTTCCTGGTATTATCTGTAAATTAGAGTATAAGAACTAGTGTTATCTGTAAGAACAAGGGAGTCAAACGCAGTCAAAGGCAGTCATAAGAAAGCAACAACCACCCCACAAATCTGTATTCAAATAAAAAGTGTATAGTACCTACCGTAGTGTTTTCTTTGAACATAACACTATTGTGAAGAATTGTTATGATTTAGAGTTTAGTTGGGTTATAAAAAAATCTTTTTATGAAATTGGTGGTGGTCCGGAGAAGAACCAATGCAGGAGAAGCAAGACAAAATATTTACAAAAAGGTGTAATGGTGTCCACCATGAGTAGTAATACGGGCATGTATGCCGCGACGAAATTTATTATATACGCACGTAATGTTCGGGACATTGTCGGGATTGCGTTGTGCTGCAACAAAAATGTGATCTAGCAGATCTTTGATATTTTCAATATCGGGACGGCAATCATATACTAAATTTTTCATGTACCCCCACAGAAAAATGTCTAATGGATTTAGATCTGCACTACGAGCTGGCCAGGGAATATGATTTCCACGTCCAATCCAATGTGGGAAAATTTCATTTAAAAATGCTTGAACAGGTCTTCTACTATGCGCGGGTGCTCCGTAGTGCATAAACCATAATTGTTGTCCTATCGCCAATAGTATGTCATCCAAATACTCTCGAAATGTATTCCATAGAAACTTTAAATGCAAGTCTGCATTTGATTATTGTGGGAGCACACGTGGTCTAAGTAATTGATCGCCTACCAACCGTGCCCAAATATTTACGGATATCTTAACTTGCGAGGAGCCGTGGGGTATAACGTGAGGATTTTCGTATGCCTAATGGTAAATATTGTGGTAATTGAATATACCGTCGTTGGTAATCGTATATTCGTGAGTGAAGAAAATTACTGAAGCAAGATCTGGCAGTTGAACTTCTCTACGTTGGAACCAATCGCAGAAGGCAATTTGTCGGGGAAATTGTAGTTCCATTAATCTTGGCAGGTCTTGGATATGGACGGATGCAGTAAATTCATTTTCAAAATTTAAGACACATTTACTTGCTGTACTAGGTTTGCTGTGATTCACTACCACAAATTTGCTTGCTTGGTGTGATTTTTCATGGTCGCGATCTTTGTAACATGGAATAACTGAATCTGTATTCCGAAGCCGTTATACAACCCCCACTGTCATCGTAGTCGAGGGATGATGTCAATTTGGGAGACATTCTGTCTATAATTTTTTTGTTGTGAGAATATTTTGCTCTATTTCTCCATAAATTAAAATCATGTCGGTATATTTGACATTCCTACACGCTGTCGTTGGAAACAGATGTATCCACAGCAAATGTGAAGTGCATACTAAATAAAATGTAAACCGCCGCGGAAAATGTATACCGATGTTGGTGATTCTCATACAGTCATGTATGTATGTATGTTAGATGCGTCAGAGACGGACTCGGCTAAAGAAAAATCATTTTCTCATCACTCCGTGTATATAGACCCACTATGTTTTGTATTTAGGATTTCCTCGTAAGTATCTTTGTGTTTTTTATTTTGAGCTATTTAAAACAAACCCTATATTTAAATCCCAACTTGTGTGTATTTTGAACAATGCTTGTAACTTTCTCTAATAAATTCAAATTGACTGTTCTGGAAAACAATTTTATTGATTTTTATTTCAAAGCAAATTTTGTATAATATATAGAAATTACATATTATTTTTTTTTCGTTATGCTGATACACTTAATATGTATGTACTCACAACAATGATTTTTTTGAAGCTTAATAATACAAATATTTTACCACACATTATATACATATGTATATTATGTATCTGTTATATATAGTATCTGTTGTATGAACCGGAAATACTCAAATTATGTAACGAAGATAAATATCAAATTAGCTCTCGTGTGTCGATTAGTCATGTTGTTATAATGAATAACATTTGTAGTAGTAATTTATTTGTATTATATTACCTATTATTTATTTACATTACATCATTATTACGTTTCGTTTATACTATACTCTGTTTTTTAATTCGAAGGAGTAAACTGAAACTACCGAATTACACAAGAAAATATTTGGTGTAGTCTTTTGGAGGAAAATCTAAAAATTGTGAACCTTAACAAAGAATGGATTCATTAACTCACACAATTAGTCAAATTAGCAATTATACAGTGTGTCCATTTAAGACTCTGGTCTTTGATTGTAGTGTATCGTTAAATCAATAGAAATTGTGATTGACGGTATGTTAATGAGAATAAAGGGAGCACATTTTAAAATTAATTCGACTTATACAGTGTCCCAACAAAGCGTACCATATAATTATGGCCTTTTTTTTAATTAAATGACCTACTTATTTCTATTGAACTGAGTGTACTTTCAGATGCTTCGTTCACACCTAAAATAATTTTGCTTTAAATTGCGACGTTGCCAGGTTATTGAATTTTTTATACCAATATAGATTTTGTAGGGATTTGGCATAAAATAGAATTGAAGATATTGATATTTAAATAATATTTTTGGACACCCTGTATAATGCACGCACAACATTCCACGCTTAAAATGATGCAAGTTTAGAGAAATTTCATTAAAAATAAATGAAAAATGATGCGGGAATTAAAGTTTAACTAAAGTAGTGATTTCGGCAAAAAAAATATAAAAAATTCAATAACCTGGCAACGTCGCATTTTGAAGCAAAGTTATTTTCGGTATGAACGAAGCATCTGAAAGTACACTCAGTTCAATAGAAATAAGTAGGTCATTCAATTGAACCTACTAGGACTTTACTAGGTTTGCAGCCGGTGCAGTTACTCGGCTAATATTGTAGTGGTTACAAAAAATGGTAACGGAATTTACATATTCTAAGATTCAAGGCTTCTCGGTCTGTGGCTAATAAGGGAAACACCAGAGTTGTCCGACACGGATCATCATTGGTCTCAACTATGGTATTGAGGGTCCTCCCCTGAGTACTCAGGTACGAGCCTTTATCCTAACCTGTCTTAGTTTCTGAAAAAAATCAAGTTTGTTGTGCCCGTTCTTTTAGTACGTTAATGTTGGTCTCCATGTGAAAAAAAGTAACCTCGGAAGATTCACACGGGGTATATAAGAGACCTTCTAAAGAAGCTGCAACAATGGCTAGGTACATATGTAGTAGCGAACGGATGAAATGGGCCATAAACACCTTTCAGCCATTTAAAACACCAGGAGTAGATGGGATTTTTCCAATTCTACTTCAAAAAGGCCAGGAGGAAATTTTACCACACGTAATCCGGATAAGTCGGAGCAGTCTAGAATTGGGATATATACCACAAATTTGGAGAAGGGCTAAAGTCACGTTTATACCAAAAGCAGGGAAAAAGGATGTCACGCACCCTAAGTCTCAAAGACCTATCAGCCTGACATCATTTCTGCTGAAAACAGTGGAGAAGGCGGTAGATAATTACATCAGGACAGATATCTTGGAGCGGGTGCCACTGCACCCCCGTCAGCACGCCTACCAAATGGGCAAATCCACTGAGACTGCATTAGTGGAGCTGACAGGTCAGATCCAAGAGGCACTGATGAAGAAAGAAACTGTAGTGTGCGCCTTTCTAGATATAGAGGGCGCTTTTGACAACACTCCGCATGAGGCTGTCAAAAAAGCATTAACCAAGCGAGGGGTAGACGGTACGACCGCCAGATGGTTGTCGCACCTACTCTCCACCAGGACGGTGGAAACGGAGGTGGGAAATAAAACCATTTCTATTTCCACGACCAGAGGATGTCCACAAGGGGGAGTAACCTCCCCACTCTTGTGGAGCTTGACAGTAGACGAACTCCTAAGCAACCTGACTAGTCTAGGCATATCCTGTCAAGGGTATGCCGACGATATAGTCATTTATGCAAGGGGAAAGTTTGAGAACACCCTCTGCGACCTTGTTCAAAGAGGACTTACTGCTACGAAAAGGTGGTGCCAATCAGTGGGTCTAAACATAAACCCCGCGAAGACCACTCTTATAGCATTCACAAGAAAGAGGAAATCAAGTCTCAAAACCATAAGGATTGATTGTGGGCAAGACATAGATTGGAAGAAAGAGGTGCAATATCTAGGCCTTATTCTAGATAATAAACTTTCGTGGAACAAGCATGAGCTTGAAGTAACCAATAAGGCAAAAAAGGCCGTAATGGTCTGTAGAAACTTTGCAGGAAATAATTGGGGATGCAACCCAAAGATACTGCTCTGGATGTACACTGCAATAGTGAGACCAATGATCACTTATGGAGCAGTGGCTTGGAGCAAAAGAACTAACCTGGCCAGTGCGAGGGCTAATCTTGCCACAGTGCAAAGACTAGCATGTGTATGCATAACTGGGGCAATGAGAACTTGCCCCACAGCAGCTATTGAAGTGGTATTAAACCTGGCTCCTCTCCACATCTTGGTGGAGAACACAGCGAAAAGGACCACACGTAGAATGATCGGGGAAGGATTAGCTAGGCATACGCCTCAGCCTCCTGAAGTCGAGGAAACCTGGGACATGCCCCGAGATGACTGTCCAAGGAGGTTTAGTTTTGTGAAAAGGTTCACCACAAAGCTTAGTACCAGAAGCGATTGGGAGAAGGACACCGTTTCGAAACTTAATAGTAACGCCATCAAGTGGTCCGAAAGCTTGGGGATGTACCCAAGTATCTTCCAGGCGGAAATACACGCCATTGACAGATGCGTCCAGTTCAACATCGATAGAAGCTATGAAAAACAAGAGATTATCATAATGTCTGATAGTCAAGCAGCCATCAAGGCGCTGAATTCCAACGTTATCAGCTCCAAAATGGTTTGGGAATGCCTAGACAAACTAAATGAGCTAGGCAAAAGAAATAAGGTAACCCTATTGTGGGTTCCGGGACACACCGGATTGAAAGGGAATGAAATAACAGATAACCTTGCTAAGAAGGGAGCCGGAACACATTTTGTTGGACCTGAACCTTTTTGCGCAATGCTGGAGCAGCTCAAGCGTGAAGTAGAGCAAAAGAAATCCAAATACTGGGAGAATCTCCACGGTATGAGGCAAGCTAAAACTCTTCTGGGAACATACAACCACAAGAGATTCTCAGAATGCATTAGGCTCAGCAAAAATAATATTCGTATATTGACGGGGATCCTCTCAGGTCACTGCAAACTGAACGGACACCTAAGCAGGCTCGGAATAACAAAAGATGCCGAATGCAGATTTTGTGGGGAAGAGGATGAATCATCCATCCATCTACTCTCAAACTGCTCTGCACTGTGCAACCCAAGGGTTTTGCACCTAGCAGCACATGAAATTGAAGAGGGAGAACTACCTAATCTGAAGCCTTCCGATATCCTGCACTTCCTAAAAGGAATCGGACTAATTGGCCAGCTGTAAACAGCGAGAATGGGGGACACAATAGATCTTTTAGGTCGCAGTGGATTATCATCCCAACACCATACATACATACATACACAAATACCGCACAGAAACCTGAGGACGCTCTTGTAGCAATTATTATTTATAATAATTTAATCACCTAATCACGCCTGAATTTTATAAAATTACGCTATGACTAGGTTTTTTTGCTTTTCCCTAGTCCTTGAACAGAATTGTTAGAGCTTGACAAAAAAATACATTGATATAAGGAGCATTAGTGTTATGATTATAAATTTACAATTCAAAATATCTTAAATTGTCCACTATATTGTAAACATGACCCTCTATATCACTGAATTTCTTTGTCTGTAGATAATTTTGTTGATAGGCATGGCTAGTTATTTATTTATAATTTGACACGAAATAAATGTCAATTTTATTCCACTGACGAAGTTGTTACGAAAACCAGATTATATATATTGTACAGGTTTTGGAATAAATTTGACTTTTGTTCGAATTGCAGTGTTATCATTGACCTAAAAAGTGGAAAAACCATCTGGATAATAAGAGTTAAAGTTAAAAAAGGTAATAAAAATACATATATTTATTATTTTTGCAATACTGATCTAGTGGGGTGTCTTTTGTTTAGGGTCCTACTACTGAACACATGCAATATGTACAAATTCATATTTCGTTGAGTATACAGGGTGTATACTAAATAGTCTATAAAAATAAAAGAGGGTAAAGCCAATGGCATGGAAACCTGAATTCCAAAAAGTGAATACTTTATGTCCACGCAGTAACGAGAAAATAATATTTTTCAATCTCAGTCCGGCCTTGTTGTTCAAGCGCAACGCATAAATGGTTGGGCAACACAGGCAGAACATTGAGTCATTCACAGGCATTCATTGTCGAATACTGAGCACATGGACTTAATTTTAATCTATGGAGAAACAGGATAAAATCTTTTACTGCACCCGTATTTCGTACAAAAAATCCAACGTCTATCAGACAATGATTCTTCTCGACTGGTTACCTTTCGTGAATGGTTTAGTCAAACAGAAACTCGTCTTCCAAATCTTCGATCTGTGATCCTGTTTACCGATAAATACTGCTTTCCGGAAAATGGTGTGCTGAATTACCATAATATTTAGCACTGGGCCGATAAAAATCCACAAGATATCCATCAGAGTTTATTCCAACAAAGGACTGCAATAAATGGTGGGTCAGAATATTGGGCGATCATTTATTTTGGCCACATGTATTTCCAGAAAAATTAAATGCGGTAGATCAATTAAATTGTCTGCAAAATACGTTACCCGATTACTTGGATGACATGGCACTACATGTACGACGGCAAATGTAGTTCATACACGATGGGGGACCTCCACATGTTGTCCAACTTGTATGGGAACATTTAAACCAGGCATTTGCACATTGGATAGGCCGAGAATGAACGATTATGTGCCCAGCACGAAGTCCGGATTTGAATCTGTTGGACTTTTTCCTGCGAGCATACGTGAAAAACGAAAATGATCGTCGACGGGAAATTTTAGACGTTGAGGCTCTTCCAGACTGTGTTGTCACAGCGGCCCAGCTTATGATAAGTTTTGCCGTCGCACAGAAGCGTGTATCCGGAGCTCGTGATAGTAATTGCGGACATTACTACTCCGAATTATTTGAAAAGAAAAAAACTATTAACTACGAACATGATCTCAAATAGTAAATTATTAATTACCAGTTCATTAAGTAATAAATATATGTCGTTATACTTTAATATTGAAGGTTTCTGTAATGAAAAAGAAAACAAAAACACCTGATTCCTACGAAAAAAAACAGGTCGAAATGAATAAAATCTGTAATAAATGTGTGACCTTAAGGAGCTATTTTCAGTTGTTGGTGGGAAGTTTGAAATCGGGTTATTTTTACTTGCGATAATTTATGTGATGAATGATTATAAACAAAAATTTATTATTGGAATATTAACATTTAATTATAGACTAGTAGACGAAGAGTAAGTGACAGAAATTACATGTTTAATAAAAAATATTATTTTTATTTTTTAAAATAATGTATTTCAAGAGTTATAAACTTTTTCGTCCACTAAATATGAACGGGAATAAACACGGCATACATTAATAAAAAGAATTGTATGCTAAATAAAAAAGATTATTGCAAGAAACGTATCCGGTAGGGAAACAGATAACTGTAGATGAGGACGTTCCAACTGGTTTGGCAACTTTCTAAAAGAGGGACACATCATTGTCGCGGTGTCTCGGCATTGCCAACCAAATTATCTGTAATCTTACGCACACGAACATTTCGACGATTGAATATACACATGCACATAGAGTTTGTAGATTTTCTCTTGTACAGAGTGACTCAAAAAGAATGAAGACAAATGGAATTTCCCGCAAACTTTTATTCCTTGAAATCGACCACTCTGTGGTTTACTCATAGGCATTTAATAAGAAATTTCTTTATTCTTACATAAACAAAATAATCTTTTCTTTAAACTGTAATACATAACGTTCTTATTATAATTATAGGACATGTTCAAAATGACTACCATCACTTTCTAAACACAAACTTACATACTTTTTCATGCTGTCAAATAATACCAGAGTATTAACATCGATAGTTTTTATTTTCCTTAATAATAGACAGCCTCTCGCAACTCTTTTAAACTAAAGCCTGTTTGACACGACGATAAATTTACGCAAAAATTAACGAGAAAATTTAGGAATAAATGATTTGACACGTATCAAACAGAAAATTATTTAAAGAAATTTACTACCAATTTTTTTCGTAAATTATTTAGAACTTGTCTTAATGCATCAGCAAATTATGGTAAAACTTTGGAGATGCGTTGCAAACAGAAAATCATAAATTGTTTTGTTAGAAAATTTATTTGTAAATGTTCTCGTTAATTTTTGTGTAAATTTAACGTCGTGTAAAACAGGCTTGTAGGTATGTAACCGATTCTGAAAAATCTTATTCTTTAAATATTCAAACAACGCTATAATCGTTGTAATAAAATCTAACAAAAACACGAATAAGATAACAGAACGACTAAGGTAACAGAAAATTATAATAACACCAAACGCCAACGAACATGAGCCAACTATGAAAATGCTGTAAAATAGAAGGAAGTAATTTTTTAATAGCATTACAGCCAGTTTGACCAATCTATACAAACAAATACAAGGCGGGAAATTCAGCTTGTCCTCAAACTTATTGG
>SMLS01073596.1:0-33360 GCA_004785975.1 Popillia japonica
ATATGTGGGTATGGCTGAACTTAAATTTCTGTGAAGAATGTTTTGACTCCGACTCCTAAAAGTTAAGGCATATTTGAATACCAAAAATTGACTCATGAAGACATGCAACTCAGTTCGACTTGACTAACACGGATGGTACAAAGTAATAGTCTTTACTTCCAAAGGTTACTAATTTGCTACAGACTATAAATCAAGGACTGATAGAGAGTTCAAACGAAAAGTGCAGACGTGAATAGCTTTTCCCAAGAGAATATACTTAGGTGTATGAATGCAACCTTACCTTTCTTAGAAAACATGGAAAATATAGGCATCAAAGATGTCATTTTTATATGGGCCACTTTTTTACTTGTTTTTTTTTCTATTTCTCTAAAATATTAAAGAGAAGTTTGCCATGATACAGAAAATTTGATTGCTAATATGATCTAAATAGGAAATCATATCATTTTACACAATATGTTATGGCTACTTGGTGGAAATCAAATGTTGAAGAAAGAAGAAAAATGCGGTAGAAATTTTGCTGTAATGTCACAACGAGATTAAATAACTTATAATAAGCATTCCTCACAGAGAGTAATTGAATTTGCTGAGAACTGGCGATTGCACAGGAGTTGTCATGAATGTTGTTCTATAATAGCTATGATGGTTTCAAGGAGGATATTTTTCCCTCAAGTATGACGGTTTTGCCAAAATGGCTGGCACAAATTCCTGCGATTGGTTCCCTAAAACCTGCAGTTGTGCGTTTCAAACCTTTCCGTGTTATGCCTTCTCCATGATAGGTCCATGGCCTCTGAGACAGTCCGCAAGGACACGTAGTTTGTTTCTATTTAGTTCTAGCAATGTATTTGCTCTTTGTTTATTGCATTTTCTAAGGAATACCTGAAGGAGGATTCTTCCAGAGGGACGATCCGAGCTTCTTCTTCCTGTATTTGAATTCTTTTTTATAGGTACTCATTCCTCTTCCGCAGAACGGTTCGAATCCCGAAAACGAGATTGGGGCGGCCTTCTTTGCTAATAGATTAGCTTTTTTGTTGCCACTAAATTTTTATATTTTTTAAAACATTTTTTTGGACCGAGAGAAGGTAATTTGCCAAAACCTATTTATTGTGCATTTTCATAAAGGAAAATATTTGTCCTAGTTTTCAACGAACACAAATTCGATATGAAGTAATGTTAAATTATAAAGTCTAATGTATAATACATTCGGTCTTTTCAATATTTGTTGTAATTCAAGACGATCTGATGACCTAGAATGAAATAAAATTCTAATATAAACAATATAGATTTGCATTCAGACAAAACATCTAAAATTGTCTCAACGTTGGTAGTAATTGGCTTCAAATAAGGATGTATCTTGCATGCCAGGAAACAAAATTCAATCATATAGGTATTCAAAGCATACTCATTCCGAATTGTGAGCGTAGAACTTTGATACATCCAATTTCCATCCATATTAAATTTCATATAAAATTTTATTTGCGGGGAAATTGCAATTCTAAAACGTAAGAAACATTTTTGAAACGAAAATATGAATCAATAACGATAGTTGCTATTGCAACTGCTAGTTTTAGGTACATATTATTGCTGCTACAGTTGGATGTAGTCGATATGTAAATATTACGTTTCGTCGTACCTGCTATGTATACACCGATAAAACAATTCTTTTTAGTCAAATAATAATTTTCTGAATCGATTTGCATCCGTTAAATGTTGAAAACAGACTGGATGGAGTAGATTGTAAAGTGGTGCAAGTTTCTGTATTATATGTATTTCTATGTACATATGTCAGATATAAATGAAGGAAACAAACATTAGATTTTATGCATCAGCGGCCCTTTCAGGTTAGCTTTTGTTCTGGAAATTGGAAAATGTTAGACGTAGCCATGTCTGCATCGTTATAGTATTGTTTTGGCCAAAAATTCATGAAGAAGCAATGAAGTGTGTGCACGTGAGTTATTGTGGTGCAAAAGCCATGAATTGTTTCTCCTCAAATCCGGGCGTTTTTTTAGATTGCTTCGCGCAAACGGGGTTGAACTAGTAGGGGGCAAAACTTCATGATGGACTATGGCATTAAAATCGGGAAACACAGTGACCATAACATTGACGTTGGATCGCGCTTGTCTAGCCTTTTGCGATCTTGGCGAGTCAGGATGCCTCCACTGGGACGATTGAGCCTTAGCCTCGACGCCATATCCGTAAATCCATGTTTCGTCAACTATTATAACTCGCTTCAATAATTCTGCATTGTCGTTGACTTTATCTAATGACTCCTGAGCAACTTCCATTCGCCGCTGTTTTTGTTCAAAATTTAACAATTTGGGAACAAATTTTGCTGCCACGCGTTTCATGTCCAAAATGTTCGAAAAAATTTGCTGGTGTGAGTTAATTCATATGCCAACATCATCAGCGACTTCCCCGATTGTGATTCGGCGATTGTTCATAACTAGTTCTCTTACTTTTTCCAGTGTCTATCGATTGTTGATGTGCTAGGGCGTTCGTCATCTACAACGTCTTCCTGACCATCTTGGAAACGCCTAAACTCTTGTTGTTGCCCGTAAACTCTTGTTTTACTCATAACAGACTCACCATAGACTTTTGTTCACATTTCACACACCTTGTTTCGCTTTATTTCATTTTTTTTTATGCAAATTCTTGATCTATTGCTTTTAGTAAATGAAAATCGCTGAGATCATTGCCTTACCGGCTGACACAGACAAAGTATACAATGAATACAGCTAAAACTTTTATCCCGAACACACCTCGTATACACATCCGTACATTGTGCTTTTCATTTCATTTTCCGCTTGCGTAAATTGTAACATTTAAATTCAGAAACAGAAATGCACAAACCGATTAAATTCGCCCACAGCATGCAAATAAAAACATCAACCTCGCCTTAGCGGGCGGCCTGATGGATGGTCATTTCGTTGTTTCGGCTTCAATTCCCCATGGCGCAATTTCACTTATCTCCACGGCGATTTGAGCCTTCGAAGTTGATCGCACACACACGGTCTAAATCTCTGCCTTAACCTTTTCTTTCTCGGTCCGAGGAAAAACTTTCGATAACACGTATAGGAGGAAGATTGACGAAACTGGTAGTGATTCCGAATCGCGCTTAAGGAAATGGACTTTTCCTTTCTCCGTGCCCGTCCTATAATCCTGCGGAAATAGTAGAGCGAACTGTAAGATGGGGGGAAACTGAGATAACGAACAACGGAGATACGGTGGGTCGTCTCGTTATAAAAGAATATCTAATATCTACAGCGTTTTATACGTGTAATGTCTTTGGATAAATATAATCGGTGTTTGATCATTGTACGCAGAATATGGATTTTGGTACAAAGAACCATGCTGTAAAACCGCTTACAGATTCGTACTATGAACAGTTTTCGTTACAATATGTTCAGTGTTTACAGTGAGGTAACAGGTACAACAACTGAATCGAATGTTTAGATGAACTATGATGTAGGCTCCAAGAATTTCCAGCTGCCATGTTCTGCTAATGATAAAACAAGGTGTTATCATGTTGTATATAAAACAACGTTTGGATGGTGAATATAGTGAATCCTCCGCTTTCTTTTCCATTGTAGAGGAATGGGTAAAACAGTTTTGTTTGGGTTGGGAAGCCGCAGAAGACGTGAAAGAATTATCCAAGTTATATGGGCTTTTTGGTACAACCATACGACGAATGCATCATGCATACGTTAATATGCATAGAATCAATGCAAGTATCTCCCATGACTAAGTTTTTAAACCTCTGTCGTGGCAATCAGAAACAATTTCCTCAATCCATTTGAGAAATCAAACTAGAGGAACTGTACTATGATCTCTTATCAGAAAAGGAATAAATGGAATGGCAAAGGTCAGGTGTATAACCGTCAAAAAGGTCAAGATTGATTTAATTACGAAAAAAATTATGGCAATCTTTTTGGCTTCGAAAAGAATGGAGCAATGGGAGGTGTTTCAGGTATATTACAAAATGCTGCAGAACCGAAAGAAAAAGACTGCTGTTTATCCAATCACCTATTTTCGCGCTTACTTGACCTCCAGGTGGTGGATTCGTTAGCACAAAAAATCAAACAATTTCAACAACTTGTCAAACGTATTTGATCACAGCAAATGGTTAAATAATGCACAGTTCTAAACAATTTATAAACTAGTCAAGATAATTAAGGAAATCCAAGAAAGTTGGCGGAGTAATCCTATTGTGAAGGCAGATAAATAAAGTCTCCTCCATATATTTGAACTATGTCTTAGGCTTTACAAATGCATGTTCCAAAATAACAGTTTCAAATCCCTTCCTTAAGGCATCTTCCAAAGTAACAGTTTTAAATGACTTTCTGAATATATTACCTACAATCGGGGAACGGTAAAATCTATGGCAGTATCAGAAATTTGCCAGTAGTATTGTACTTGGAAGGGAAAGTAAGTTAAAATGAGGCATTTTTCATCTTGGCGAGGTTCGGGGGCAGGTTGTTTAGGATTAGTAATTGGTGGATTAAGTTTTTATGAAAAGTGGCTAACTTCTGCTTCTTATATTTAATTAATTATTTTTTAGATGACATTTTGCTAGTTTTACTCAGATTTTCGTCTCTAGCATGATTGAGGTGTCGACTTAGTCTCACCTTCTGGCATTCCATCAAATTAGTTAGTCAAAGTTAGTAAGTTTTGGCCTTTAGCGTGATTGGTACATCGAATTACTGTGACCTTCTGACATTCCTTAATCACGTTTCAACTCCTGAAGAAGTCACTTAGTGGCAAAACATTGAAAATCACTCAGCATTTATTATTCCTACAAGACTTACAAGCACGTCATGTTCTGGTATTGTCTTAACAATTCAACACACATTCCGTCTTTTAGTTTTGGTCAAAACTTTTGGGATTTAATACTGGATGTTTCACTCAGGTTGTAACCACTTTGTATTCAATCCTAATTGGATGTTAAAGATGACAGATCAATCAAAAAAAACATATTTACGTTGTTGTTGAAGTTGGTGGATCTGCTGAGGATTATTGTTTCTGGAACTCGCAAAACTAGTTTGTGTGAGGCAACAAAATTATGTAATAATGCCCTGTCTGCAGTTTCTTAACAACAAGATTCTACTAATTCCTCCTTGATGATTATCTACGTATATCACAGCTTTTTTCATTATCACTTTTCAAGCTAAATTTTACCTCTAGGAGAGAGGCATTGACGTTTGGAACATCTCCGGATCCACGTTATACACGTGATTTGCAGCAATTCCAGATCTCTTCGTACGATTTTACGATAGGTAGTTAACGAGATGATCCTACAGCCTCTTTACACTACGACTTCTGGGTCTATTGCGGATCTCGATTATATAGAGGACACGATCTACCTTTGCCTTTTTTATGAGCTTCTCTAGTTTTGACGGAGATGTCTTAATGTAGCTAGACGTGTTTGGATACGGTTTACTAATGCATTCTAGTCTCAGTCTGGCTAGTCCAACACAATGTATGCCGCGAGGTCCCTTTTTTTGACAGATTCGACACAGAATTTTCCGTCACACCAAGGTTGCTCATATGTTAGTTGAGTCTAGAGTGTCTTGTTAGTAGCCCTACAATTAACTTGAGAATCCTTCTGCCTTTGTTCAGAAGGTCTTCTACTTCAAATTTTTTTAGCCCGTCTCTGGTTTGGGGAGCTTTACAACACTTTCTAAAGTTTTGTCCATCGACCATTTCGGAACGGTTTCGGCTGCTTTTCTTTTCGTGGTTCCAAACAATGGTATAGCTTCGATGAATTGCTTGGACGCTCCTTACTTGGCCAGGGCATCCGCCTTCTTATTATTTTTAATACCTTAGTGTCGTCGTACCCAAGATTGGGTTTCATTGCTGTGCTCTCCTAGCTTTTAACTCATATATTTGATTTAATTTTTGCAACACACTTTAAAAATAATTCAATAATTGTAACGTGTCAGTATTTGCCGTAAAAAAAAGATTCTGTTAGTAGTAGTAGCAAATAGGACGCGTTATTAGAATTTAAAACACTTGTGACGTTTATTCGTATTTTCTATTTAGCGTATTAATTACACCCGGCAGTTTATTTAATAGCGTGACTGCAAGAACGAGATTGGGACAAACTTTAAACGACTGTTTTATATATCTAAACATTGCTGGGTGTAATCAACATCAAATGTAGAGTTTTATTGTGCACAGAACTCCAGCTTTAAGGGAACACAAATCGTTTTTAACCTTTCAGACGGGAAGATCTGATAAACAGCAGGTATATATACCTACCTATACATACGCATATAAATAATGTCAAGAACAGAAATAGGGCACAGCTCGAAACGTATCTGTTCTAAAATATCTGCGAGTTTCTATGGACTACAACGTTGAGTTATCTGCGGGTACGATAATGGTGAAATTACATCCTGAGTATAAATCGTATATGATATCGAAAATTACGTCTGATGTAGTATTGGTTAGATTTGGTTGGACTTCATACGAATGAAGATGACGTTGACATAATTTTTGAGTGAAGTATTTTCTTTGTTGGTGGAAAATAAATTAATAAATTGTTTCATTAAGGTATTAGTTCATTATCTCCAATCGTTTCCTATTTATCTCGAACTGGATAAATATTTAGCGACCTATTCGAATCTGTACGTTATTCTTGTTCGTACGGCAAATAAACTTTTCTTATTAAACTTGTTTCTTGATTGAAATAGATTTCATGTTTCCCGAGGGTCAATACATCAACTTCGGCGTAAACCACGAAGTATTCTATCAGGCAGTAAATCAAAATCGGTAATTTATATATCACGTTAGCCTTATTCAATGGTTGCTCGCTGAGAAAGTACAGAAAGAACAGCAAAAGAAAGAATAACCGGTAACGTTGCGTGACCGAATAAATTTTTAACTACTTAAGCATAAAATTCTCGATACCAGCTCTTTTTATTTTCGATGACAAACGAGCACGAGGAAGAATACAATTTTCAATAAAGTCAAAGTTTTACCGGGAGCAAAAGATATTTATCAGTGTTAGCGACGAAACTAGGGCAAACTTTTATCAACTACATTGTGACGGACGCGGCTTGCAAAAACCATGGAGAACCATTCGCCTGGTGGCTACTATTTCGTGCATAGCTGAAATTTGTGAGTAAGGGGATACATCCTCTGTCGGTATGTTGTATTTAACTAATTGGGAAATTATTGTGAATAATGTATTTAGTTCTCACTGTACAGAACGTTTTATATAAATTAACATAATTTTGTCATTAATTCCGTTTTCTAGAAAACATCAAGCATTCTGTTCATATAGCTCTAAACTGTCAAAAGCATGGGAAACATTCCGATAGATGGCGCTGCTAGTCTCGTTTCGCAAATTTTTGCTAGAATAAAAACGGAAACTCTTCGTTAACGATCTCGAAAATGAATTAAGCGATTTTTGTTACGGCAGGTGGTGGGCTAAGATTTTATTGGTACTCAGAGATACTCTAGTTCTATTTTGCAATTTGCAGAAATTCTTCCAGGCCCAAGTTTAACTATTATAGATTCATGACTCTATTTATTACTCTAACTATGACCATATAACTTCTGAAAATAGATTTTATTACCATTTTGATGTACTTGAACAAACTCCAATTGTAGCTACTAACATAGACGAGGCCAAATTCAGTTTTGGTGAATATGGTGTGGAATTTTGTTACTTGTTTCTGCTTCCGAAGATGTATCTAAAGAGTTTCAGTCCTAAAATTAGCGTTAGATCTTTCATGTTGCCGAAGTAAAACCAACATTTAATTCACTTCAGCTAACAAAACACCAACAACTTTAACAAATTACCGACACATTTCAACAGAGAAGCTGTCACATGAAAGAATTAAGTTTTATTATCGCCTTGATAATGACAGCTTTGCTGTTGAAACCCGTCGGCAATTTGTCAAGGTTTTTGGTGCTTTTTTTGGGTTGAATCGAGTTAATATTGTGATTAGAGCTTACTTTGATAACTGATTAGTCTTGTTTAAATTGAAAGAAGAAACCTATTTTGTTGTTATCCCAAAACTGCTTTTCTTGGTCACGTATCGTTATGTCCTTGAAGTGATAGTAAGAGACGATTTAACCATAGTTGTTGAAAAAGTAATGATGTGTTTTTATTGTCTTAGAAGTGTACGGTCAGGTTAATAATTTCTGATCTGTCCTCACCTCGTCATCTCCTCATCATCTCCTCTCTCATCTCTGTTCGAGATAAGTTTATACCTATCGTTTGATAAGACGACAGAACTTTCAATTTCCTGAATTTGAGATAATTGAATGTTGAAACACCTGGTTCAAACATTGGTACGTCTTCCCTGAATTCAGCTTTTCATGGTTTTCTAAATTTTATTGCAAAGTGTCAGTTAATTCGCTTTCCAGCTTTAGCCGTAACAATAAATCATGCCTAACCAATGTAGACGCACTTGCTACTTATTGCAGTTCACTTTAGAAAATATGTATTCGAATACAGAATGGCAGTTTAGGCTTCAAGTCACTCTATAATCATTTGGATTTTATTATTGACGCAGATGCTGTGGTTTTTGATCCTCTTACAGCTTTAGAGTCGCCTTCTCAAGATGCTGAAATCTGAGCTGGACTTGTGCTTCGTAGTTACAGAGTATATGCTCAGAGGACTCTGTACTATATTTGCAAAATCTACAACTTGACTTGATCTATTTGGCTCATATTTTTGAGATGGTATTCTCAAGAACAACATTCGTAGGTGCCCTTAACTCTGGTGCGCTAAAATCAAGTAGTTTCTTGCTCCTATTTTGTGGAACGTTTATGAATTTCTTTGCGTGACTTTCTTTTGGTATTTTTTTCCAACAGAAGATAATTTCCTTTGCCTTTTATTGGTCGATTTCTTTTCCAATTTGTTTTTCTTAATTCCAAACAAAATACATATTGGTTCTTTATGATGTCAGTTCATTCATCTTAGGCTTTTCCTTCACCATTGATTAATTATCAGAAACATATCAAAGATACTATGTTATTCGCGATCAGCTGCGGAACACAGCGAAACTACATATTTCTAATTCAAAGCTACTTGAAATCAACGTTTTTAAGGAGTTTTTAGACTATCTTGGCTTTCGACTGGAAGATGGTTGAGGTTAACGCGAAGACTTTTTAAAGATCAATGCTCGAACCTTGAACTCCAATTCCTCCTCTTACGCGTCCAAATTCGAAATATTCTACTTACTTCTTGGCATACGCCTTTACAACCTCACCTAAAATCAATAGCAATTTAGGTAAGATACGCGGATAGTAAGCCGCGCATGTAATATTAATTGAAATTTTATTAGAACGATTAATAAATTAATGCGCCGCCATAAAATGCGTACGCCCGAAAAGCTGACGGAACAAGAATTAAAGGATATATATGTGCGTCCTTCACCGTCGTACGAACGTTTCGAATTTTTCCATTATCGTGTCCTCCTTGTATATATAGTTTCATCGCCTAATGTTGATCTCACCGCCTATAGGTTGCCAGAAGAAGGATTTTCTTGTCCCTGCTCCAGATTCGGCTCGGGACGTGTCTTGCTTGCAGTATGTGTCCACCGGAGTATTTTCGGACGCTAACGAATGTCACACAGATTTACGTGTAAACGTTCGCTGCGGTTAGAGCGGGATAAAATATAATAAAATGATTTTAATAAGAAAAAGGGATCGAATAGCGATTCTTTAACGATCCTAAAAATTCTATAAAATAAATTCTGGTATAAAAGCAACTAACTAACTCCCCTAATGCATAAGTATACGTATACGTTACTCTCGTCATCATTTCGAATCCGTTACAGAATAATTTGTATAGCTCTATCGGGAATTGGACGCGGTACAATAGCGTGACCGACGAGAGTTCATACAAGGTCTCAGGCAGTCGGCCGGCCGGTCGGGCGGTCGGTTGGTGAGGAATCACAGCAACAGTTATAGCGCTTTCAATATTTGATTACAATAGGGAAAGTAAATTAACGTTTTTGATAATAAACCTCGTAAATGTTGAATATCATTGGATCGGCTCACTTTGTAGCTCTTCGAAACGACTAGATTAATTAAATTGAATTGTGTTTCTATTTGCATGTGTATTAGGATATTGCTGTTAGTATAATAGTCTAAAATAATTTGTCAATTATTGTAGAACGTATTGGTAGCAAAAGCATATGGTGTGAGCTTTTGAAATTTGATAAAACGTTATAAGTTAAAGGCTTTTGTAGTATAATTTGAACTAATCAGATATCATTGGAAAACTCTTATTTCGCAATTATTTGAGTTGTATTTTTTCCCTGAAATTTATCTAAAATTGGTTACAATCCATGAGTCATACACAACCATACGTTAAAAAAACATGTTATTTTCAATAAAATAGTTTAGCAGCTACAAAATACCCTTTTCTGTATACCATTTGCTAATATCCATATACATACATCTTTTTCCATAACCATTCGGAATGTGATTCCGAATTAATTTTGTACAAATTGTAACTGTATATTGGCAGCATCGCAATATCATGCCTTCAAAAACTGTCCTGACTAAAGTAGGCTGTTTTTTTAATTAATTTTCTTTCTAAGATTGAGAACACTGCAGTATCTTAAAATCAAACTCTAACCGAATTTTGACAACTGTTTGTGTGTATGTCTTTTTATAACCTCAGAGTGACATACGCACCAACGAACTGTCACTGTGACGCACTGTAGCGGTGTTACCAATCATAGGAAAACAATCTTTGCCATATCTAATCAGAAAAGTTTTTGAAGGCATGGTAGAGAAAAGTCTAGTGAACCACAAACGGAATACTTCACCAACAATCACAATTTATGCAAATAGTATTGAGCACTGTTAAAAGATTGGCAACAGGAACTTTTGACTTTATGGAGAATATATTCAACCCTAATAGTATATTATAATGCATAATCAAGCTTTTAAAGCACGAGTAACGAGTTTAAAGCCACGACGCGAAGCGGAGTGGCTTTAACGTTACGAGAATTTTAACTAGAAGAAATCAATTCAATAAGTTCAATAACTTTTATCAAGTGAGATGTGTCTCTATATTATGTCATTTGACATTTCACTTAATTATTAAACATCATTGTTGTATTAATAATGTCGACAGAAATTCAAAAACTAGTTGCTGAAGCTGAATTAAGTTTAATACCTGCAAAGTCCAAATAATAATTCAAATCAATAATCAATAATTCCAATACATATTATCGAGTGACATGTACCTATATGTCATTTGACATTTCCCGACATTTCAGTGGACTATTAAACGCTTGGGATTGGCTGTTACCAAGCAACGTTTATACGCACGGCGTGCGATAAAAGCCCGATTATGCACGCTTATGGGTGTGTTTTGATTGGTTTATGATGCATGCATACTGAAAAAGCAATTATAAATGTGTAACATATCGGTATATAACGATGTAAACCAATAAATACTTTGTTCTTCAATGTAAATGTTATATTAACACTAATCCGCATGGCTTTTTCCGCGGCAGATCTGTAGTCACCAACTTAGTAGAGTTCGTCTCATTTGTGCATAATTCGATGGCCGATAGGATCCAGGTGGATGCCGTGTACACCGACGTCTCTAAAGCTTGGTAAAGTACATCACAAGACTTTAATCACTCAATTGGGAAATTTTGGTGTGCACGGCTCACTTTTACGATAGATCGAATCTTACTTAAGCTTTAGGAGCCAGTGCGTTACAGTAAATAATTATAAATCTAGCACGGCTGAGGTGTCGTCCGGTGTGCCTCAGGGTAGTCACCTGGGTCCCCTTCTGTTTATCGTTTTTATAAACGATATGAGCGAAGTCTTTACCTTCTCCAAATGCTTACTCTATGCTGATGACGCTAAGATTTACGCACGTGTAACAGCACTTAAAGATTCTGCCCGCTTGCAGAGCGATTTAAGTATCGTACAGATATTGCTAACGTAATCGTTTTTTTTAACCGTTAATAAGTGCCAGGCAATCACATTTACACGTAACTTCAGTGTTATCAATTATCCATACCAGTTTGGTTCTCATATATTGCAGAAAGAACGCTGTGTGAGGGACTAGGGTGTCTACAACATTGACAGCAAATTGTTATTCGATCAGCTTGTGGATTATATTGTCCAGAAGAGCTTTAGAGCACTGGGGTTTCTATTTCGCATTGCTCGTGACTTCAAACATATGAAAACAATGTTGTGTCTATATTACACTTTAGTGCGCTCTAGTGTGGAGTACGCTGTGTAGTTTGGAATCCTTGCTATGCCACTTATACCAACCGTATAGAAAGAATTCAAAAAAAAAATACGTAAAATTTTTGAATTTTAAATTCAATCCGCAAAGAACTTCTAGTATATATGTGGATTGTTTACGTATTTACAATTTGAATTCTCTTGGCCAAAGAAGGTCAGTTTCAGATTTTATATGTTTGTTTAAAATCGTTAATAATCACGTGGACAGCATGTATTGTGTTCAAAATCTTGATTTCAACGTAAGCGGAAGAGTGACGCGTCCTGTTGGGTTCTACTTTCAGTTTGGCCTATTGTAATACTACAGCATGTATGAGCTCGCCCATTTACAGAATTAGTAAAAATTATATAAACAATTTCTCCTCCATAGATATTTTCTGTATTGGTTTCTTGTCAGCTGTGAAGTTAGCTAAATGTATAGTTACGAACGTACCATAGTGCATAAGTTATGTTATTGATTTTTGTGCATTTACTTTTGTAATTTTGTTTTGTTTTTGATTATGTACTGTGTTACACTGTCATTGGGATCTAGTATCCTGTTGTGTACCTTTTCTGTTTGTTAAATAAATAAAATAAGTAAATAAACAGAATGTAGCCAAGAAATCAAAAGTATTTATAGAAGTTAATGTTAAGCAATTTTTGGGACATGCTTCTCATGAGGAATTATTCTACAAGGGCATCTCTAACTTCCACGCATACCTCCACCCTTTTGATAAATTTACCATAGACATTAAGTATGGTTTGTTGTACATTTATCTCATTCGTCGCATCCTGTATTTGGGCTTTTAGTATTTCCCGATCATGCGGTCGATCACTTGCGTAAACTTTTTGCTTTAAATTACTCAAACCACATAAAGAAAAAATCAAGAGGTGTCAGGTCATGAAATCTAGCAGGAAAATTTATTGGTCCACATCTTCCCATCCATCTTTCTCCAAACTGATGTGTCAACCAAAAGCGTCGCGTGAGCTTGTCTTCATTCAAATTTTCGCCAATAAAATATAGTCCAACGATTCGATCGTAACCAGACATTTACTCTTTTATAACGTTGACTTCGTTTTTGAATGACGCACATAGTTTGAATTATGAAAAGCACAATAGCGACTGTTTTGTGATGAAACGTGGTCATTGGTGCAGAAGGTTGCTTCACTAGCTAAAAATATCATTCTATGAAAACGCGTATCTAGGAGGTAATTCTCCCCAACTCATAAACAAAAATTAAATCGCTTCTTTACAAATTCTTTGCAAATGAAGTTTACTAATATTTAGTCTTTGTGATCGTTTCCATAAGGATAATGTTGCTGTTTCGGTCACTGAATCTACTGCGAAAAGTGTAGGCGTATTGTATTCATTGTATTTTTTTCTTGGGTTTCTTAAAATTTACTACAGATCCAGTAAAATCAATTTTCTGCACAAATTTAAAAAAATCTAGAATTAATGATGTTTTACTGTGATTAATGATGTTTGGCTGCTAACCCCGTTAAGTTAGGATCATCTAATTATCGTTTAGTTGATGTTTTACCGTTCAATATTATTAGACAATATAAAAACATTTGATCCCCAAAATAAATTATACTTATCTACATTAATTTTCAAATTAATTTACAAATGCTATAAAGATATTCTTCTGTTGAAGTATTTTCATATATCTTAATTTGTTGAGATTGTGTACTTAATCTTAAATATTCAGCTAGTTAATTTATCTACTCAACAAACAGAACTTTTTGTAAAGAATGACTTTTTGTTGTAAAAACCATAAATTTTTTGTCTACTCCATCTGGGGAGTAGACAAAAACCATTACTATCGATCTGATAATTCTGAATGATTACTTCAAGAAATGAAGGCTTACCTGCAACAAAGCTGAGATTTCCACCTGAATATCAGATTCTTTGCTGCTCAACCTCAGAAAACACAACCATAAAGCAGCTTATGGTTCAATAAAGGCTGCCTATACTATCGGAAATAACAGCTTCGAAAGACTGATGCCCTTCTAACGGAATATAACAATATTTCGCCAAAAAATAGTTTGGATCATGAAAAAATTCTTAAATAGCAGAAGGATGCATGCCAAACTTTTTGCAACTTTTAATAAATATGGCAAATCAATTAGTTTCTTCAATTAATTAATCTAGTTCCTCAGGTACCGTCCCCTAAATCTTTATTTTCTTTCATGCTGAGACTGTTAAGCATGCATTCACAAATCAATTTGTGTTCCTTTAAAACTACTCTTCTACAAAGGTAAAATTTCAAACTTTTCTTATTAATTGCATGCATTATATTTCCACACTCTTAGACCGTAATCTTTCAGCTGCAAATGTAGATGATAACCACATACATATAAACTACTATACACTCTATAAAATTATTTTAGGACATTACTGCATTTCTCTCCAATTTAACAATTATATTACTAATATTTTTTTGCGAATATCCTCAAATGTGTACAGTAAATTGTCTTGCATAACTGTAAGCAATAATTTATGTATTTAGTGCAGGCAGCTTTCAACATGTTACGTAATAAATGCACGAAGATTTCTCGAATTGATATACTCAATATGGGGTAAGTGGTCTATTGAGAATATGATTGCTTCCAGCTGACGGGATATCTACGACGGCGGAGTAAAACGGTTTTATAATGTTTTAGACGATTTATACGGAAATATAATCGGTTATAAGGAATGTGTGATGATATTATATAATGGGAGACTATTTCCTTCAGAAAATATGTTTCGTTTACTGTACTCAAATTGAATTTATGAATTTCAGGATTACCGTATGTTATACAATATGCTCCACGAAAATATTGCGATTTCCAGATAGAATATGTATATATGCTGTACTAAACGTAGGCCGAAAATTCTGGGGTTGATTATTCTATACTATCAACAACAGCCCTCGAAAAATAAGGATAAAAAATCTTTTATGGCTGCGTTACACAATGTATTCCCCACAGTACTTTATCGCATGGTCGGTATTGGAATTGCTCAAGCGCAAAAAGCACGGAAGGTTATAATAACGAAAATTACACGCCAATTATCACGGGGAAACATTTTCATTTTTTATTCATGAAAAAAATCCTCGACAAAAATCAGCAAATCCCTTATCACGCGAGGTAGGTACAGCGTGCGAAGAAGTAATTTCTTGATATTTTCTGTCAGCTCTCCTGTTTTTCACTCAATATGTATGGCATATTTTTTCAAAAAGTAAGGTAGATGTCGGGATATATAACGCATTATTATTCGGGTGGTGTACGATTTCTTGCCGCTTTATACTTTGTTGCTATCTTGCGTTGTCAAAGGAATTCACATCACAGCTTTCCACCGTCCGCGTAATATTTCGTTCTGTTTAACTCCTCAAAGGGGGCTTCAATACATACATGAATGAATATGCACGAAGTGAAATGCTAATGTAAGTGGGCCAGGTAATGCTATCCTGCATCCTGATTTATTCTAATCTCATTAAATTCTAATTTAAATCAGCGTACGACCATCCTAGTGAATTTATTATTCCATCTTTGGAGGAATCTTACAGGAATACTCTTATTTTGAGGATATGCAATTTTGGTGTTATATTTTAAGTAAATCTCTTGATGAGTAAATATTTTAGATCAAATACATAACGTCTTTTGCGTGATATTTACATATATGTATGTATGTGTATGTATAAACCCCAAATTAGTATTCAGGACAGCAGACTAGAACAACCTAGTTGTGTGCATGCGGGCCATAGAGGTCGGCTGAACATTTTTACACCTGAAACACACAACATCGGACCAGTTTGTAAATTTGTTCTGGTCGGTAGATCAAAGAGGACGATACCAGCTTCCCTTGTTAATTCATTTCACTTGGCGTTAGGTCGATATGCAACCCCTCCCTAGATACATATAAAAATAGCTGCGAGATAGTTGCGATGACAGCTCTCACATTTCCCTCGTTTATATGTACACGGAGTGTTTGTATAAATTTTCATTCTAGTATTTCATCTGGAATAGACAGAAGCATCTGCGTAAGACAGTTATATAATCAATTTGATATTGTCGTTTTAAGTTTTTTTGCAAATAAAATCGACGTTTTTGACAAGTATATTACGATAAAGATGTCTAAATGTAATGACATGCGTTTATTTTATCGATTAGGAAATATTTAGTTCCAACTGATGTCGCTGATATGTAGCGAACTTCTCTTCCAGTTCTTGTATTGAATTTGTTGGAATATAAAGCTGTAATTTTGATAAATGATGGCATGTACCAAAATATTAGGATAGGTTTGTTTGTTTTGAACTAGAAACAGTGTCTCGTATTTTGTACCAAACAGAATTATATTTGATACAACTTTTACTTTAACGTTTTGCCAGACTTGCTGAATAGGCTCCTATAGTTCTCGAGTCTTCGTGTTTATTTATTTTATTTCTTCAAATCTCAGCTCTTTTATAACGTTGAGAGATGCTCATGGTCTATTGTTGGAATCATCCTGCGAACAAGAGTACAATGAAACCAGATCAACTTGATTTCGATGTTAACCAAAAAATCTCATCAGCGAAGCTTGTCATGCAAGACCCGATTTCACCGTACTTCTCTCTCGATATTTGCTTCAATATGATCCCACCTCATACCCTCTAGTTGCTAAAGGTTTATTGTACTCTCGTTAGCAGGGTGATTCCAACAATAGACTATGAGCGCCTACTATAATGAAATTCTATCAGTCTACAAATCAGACTTTAAAACTCACTTGAAATTTCTAAAAAAAATGTATAATAACTTACTAACAGACACACAAAAAAAGGGAAACACTGAAAGAATACTGTTATCTCAAAATAAATCTAAAACGATGTGGGAAATTGTAAATAAAACCATTGGTAGAAATAAAAAGGATACCTTTTCCAATAAAAATCTTAAAGACCTTGCTAATTCATTCAATAACTTTTTTTCATGTGCAGTCCTCAATCTTTTTCAAAAAAAAGATGTTGCGTCGTCTTACAATATTGACCAAAACTCGCACACTTTTTATTTCAGACCAGTGGCAGTGGTAGCATCTGATCTAATGGATTGTATATTAAAATTAAAAAATAAGCGTAGTTGTGGAATCGACGAAATCTCTCTACATATTATTGAAAGCTCCTTTGGCATAATATGTGAACCTCTGTGTCATATAATAAACGAATCCCTATGTTCGGGAGTCTTCCCATCAGCATTGAAGAATGCTATCGTTAAACCATTATTTAAGAAAGGTGATAAGGAATTAATAGAAAACTACAAGCCAATAATTTATTATCAAATTTTAATTTTTTTTCAAAAACGTAAACTATTCAATTGTCATCAGCATGGTTTCTTGCCCGGCAAATCTACAACTACTGCACTGTTTGAATACACTGAATTAATTTTGGATGCATTCGAAAAAAATTAAAAGCGTTTCATTCAATGTAACACAAAATTCTTTTAAACAAATTATATAACTACGGTGTAAGAGGCGTCTCTTATAATTGGTTTGCGTCGTACTTATCTGACAGGCGACAAATAACAAAACTTAATTCCCAACAGGGAAATATTTACTCGGACCCTACAGATATTACTATAGGTGTGCCACAGGGAAATATCTTAGAACCAATGCTATTCTTGATATTTGTTAACGATATTTCCTCCAATGCTGTAGCTGGCCACAGAATAGTAAACTTTGCAGATGACACAAGCTTGCTGTTTTGTGGTAGTGATTTTATATCTCTTCAAGGTGCGAGTTCCTTGTTGTACAGCAATATCCTACACTGGTGTCAAGACAATGAACTGAACGCTAATAAAACCAAAGCTATTCTTTTTAATTTAAATGACACAATTGAAACACCAGCTAAAATTTCACTTAGTTCACATAGCATTTCACTCACTAAGTATTGTAATGTTTTGAGTATCACACTTGATGATAAATTGGGGTAGAATAACCATATTAATTTCCTTTGTAGCAGCTTAGTAATGCATGTTACGCACTTAGGATACTCAAGTCAGTTTCTAATCGACAAGCTCTGATTACCGTTTATCATGCGTACGTGACATCAAGCGTGAGATACGGCATTACGATATGGGGTTCGTCCTCCTATCTTCAAAATGTTTTCGTGGTGCAAAAGAGGGCTTTGCGTACAATTTTGGGAGTTCCCTTTAACGAGTCTTGCCGGTCAGTGTTCAGAAACCACAATTTACTTACAGTTTATGGAATCTATATACAGGAGTGTTTAACTTTTATCGTTAAAAACAAGGAAATGTTTGAAAAGGACGAAAAGGGACACGATTACATAACAAGATTCAGAACCGATTACTATATACCATCTCACAGATTAACAAAAAAAGAGAAGGGTGTGGCCTACAATTGTGTAAAATTTTGAGCTTTGTGCTTCCACCAGAAATAAAAAGAGATACATAAATTTATTTGTGAAATAGAGCCTTATTCGGTGAACGATTACCTAAACCACATTTGACTGTAATTTATTTTTTTTTGTAATTTTGCTATATATGCTATTTATGAGTTTTTTGTTTTTTTTTTGTCTGACGCATGTTTCTTCATTTTGGGCGATGGGTGTTTTTTTTGCATTGTTGTTTCTCCAATTGCTGAAATAAAGTTATATTATTATTATTATTATTATTATTATTATTATTATTATTATTATAGGCATTTATTGTATTTGTAAAATTCTTATTATTATTCTTCTTATTACTACTTCTAATATATACTCTACGCAATTTTAGAATATATCTTGCCTCAACCAGTTGCTCTAAACATGAAGGTAGCCATTTAAAGTGGGCTAAAAACGTTTTTGCGGAAAATACAACTTTTTGCAACTATCTTTATCTTCATTTAGGTACTGGAATTGCATGGGGGATAGTTTGTTTTGCTGCTGCCTTATTTCTTAGTCTTTATACGTTGACATACACTTTTGATTAACACTGAGAAGTTCTTAATCATTCAACACTATGAAAATAGATATGGCTTAAATTTTGAACCACTGCTTTGGCTTTGGCACACACCATCCTTATTCTAGCTTAAAAGAATCTTTTCTTTTCTACTTCAATTAAATGTCTGCGCATTTTAACGTTTAAATACTTTGATTTTTTACTTTTGACAGCAATTCCATTATTTTGCTGACAAAAACCTGAATCAGCAATACATATGTGGGATTACATAACTGAATGTTGTCATTAAAATTTAGGTTTTTTCGCACCACATATTCGGGCCATCAAAATGTAGTCCCGGCTTATATAATTAATGATACTTTCAACAAATCTATATTATGTGTAAATGAAGAAATATAAGATGTTACTCGACCCCTAATTCGTTATTTTGCTCTGTTTGGGCAAAAATGGGTAGGACATAATATTAGGAAGCGAGTTTACGATTACGACGTTTCAGAAGCGCTACAATCTCTCAATTTCGTTTATTGGGGGTCACATAATGGTTATTTTACTAGCTAATCAGTAATAGTTGGTTAGCAGCTTCAAGGACGAAAGACGTAATTGGTAAGTAGTTGAAGGCATCTAAAATATATAACGTTTTAAATAACACGACCTAAATAGCTCTAGATAATTGATACGTCCCATCCGAGTATTATCACCATCTACAGCATAACTTGGAATTTGGGCAAACAGAATACTTCAAAAGTGGCATAAGGTCTAGAATTCCAATCGACAAACTAATATAATGCAGACAGAAATGCAATCAAATAGAATTGCACAAGCGGAGAAACGGGATTGAAATAAAAAAAAATTCAGGGGTTGGTGAATTCTGTGTGACCCTTTATAAAATTATGTACATTTCCTTAAAGAAAATATAGTAGGGTATCAATAAACGACGACAATTTAAATTTTAAATTAAAATTCAGTCTAGTAGTTCAGTATATAAAAAAGGTGACCGCAAAGACTGTATTAACTATAGAGGAATTACATTATTTAACACTATTACTAAGATCTTCGAACAAACATAAATAATAAGCTTAAAAAAGTAATAGAACCACAACTTTCCGAGCCGCCAAGCGGGTGTAGACTCGGAAGGAGTGCCCAGGATCACATATTTACAATAAAACAGATAATCGAAAAATAAAGGCTTCAGTCAAGGACGATTTGTCAAGGATACGTACATCTGGGGAAAGATTTTGACCAAGTACCGAGAATGAAAATCTGGGCGAGCCTACAGAAGAGAGGTATAAGTAGAAACGTTATAAACCATCTTCAGGGCATCTTCGCAAGTAGCATAAACTTTGTCAAGAAAAATAGCAACAAATCTGAAACGTTTAAAACAGAAGAGGGGCTGAGACAAGGAGGAGGCCTAAATCCGACGCTCTTTAATATATTTATGGATGACATTATTAGAGAATGCGACAACTATGCCCCAAAAATATGTGTTGGCTACAAAGACCTCCGCAGAGTATGCTATTGGAGCATTTGCAGACGATATATGTATGAAGTGATAATCGCAGGAAAAAAACCACTCCAACACAACCTGGCGGTTTGGAACGAAATAATAAAACGAAATCAAATAAAAACAAATATAAATAAAACCAAAGTAATAGCAATCAGAGAACAACAACTTGATATTACAATTGAAAATACAAAAATAGAACAAGTTAAAGAGTTTCGATATCTGCAGAGATGCAGAGATTAACGACAGAATAGAAAAAACAGTAAGGCTATATCACGCACTAAATCAAAACTTCATTAATAAGGCAGAAATCTCAGCTAAAACTAAAATACAAGTGTAAAAATTGTTATACCGACAAGTCCTAACTTACACAAGTGAATCCTGGGTACTCTCGAATAAGCATAGAAGTGAAATCCACTGAGATGAAATAACTAAAAAGAGTCAAAAGGTTAATCGGGAAAAATAGAATATGAAACATACAAGTAAGAGAAGAATTAGATGTCCAATCCATGTATATCACTTGATCCTTCTCTGTCCTGCTTGCTTCAAAACTGGCTAGATTTTGTCACAGTCTGCGTGTAATAGCAAAGTGTGTTAGTGCTGAAGCTGCTATAAGTGCTTACAACCGCATACATAAATTCTAGACTACGGTATGGCGTCATTTTTTGGGGCAACTGCGTAAATGTAGATCGTATTTTTAAGTTACAAAAGTCAAGCCTTAGAGCTATTTTCGATCTCAAAAGAAGAGACAGTTGTAAAGTGCACTTCAAGAATAACAATCTACTTACCTGACCATCTCTCTATATTTTGGAATGTGCATTATTTGTTAAACACAATTACAAAGACTTCTTTGAAAAATATGAATTAGTATTCAGTCATAATACAAGAGGCAGTGATAATATTATAATAAAGAATTTATTTTGGAGACCATTTGCTTTGATAATAAAGCAGCTAATAAAGTTTTATTTAAATAGTTTTTATACTTGCCGATGCGACGAAGTCAGGGTGCAAGCAGAAGAAACTTCGCTTTTCTTTAAACGATTATCAATAAATTACTGACATTACTTATGACCTAGTCGTTAATGCACATATGTATATTTATCCAAAATTATTTACATACAGGAAATTCCAACGTTTGTGCTAATCCCTAAGCATCTCTTTATAAAATATCTTTAAATGTCTTTGTTTTTTTTTGTGCTGTTATGGAGGCCGTTATACAGTGTAAGCAACAAAGATTGAAGTGTGATGGTTCTATATTTGTTTCTCATTTTATCAAAGCTATCTTCTAATTAGACCTTTATCCATAATGGGTTTGAATTTGCTGCCAAGTTGTGTATTTGTCAGCCATTTTGTCTATTTATGTATATGACAATGAGAGGTTATGTTGATTATTCTTACGCCCACGTATAGTTCCTTCTACTATATTCAACGCTTCAATGCTTTGACTAGCATCCGCTATTTTATGTATGTACGAGTATACATATGTGAATATTACTTTCCTATCAGTGACTTGATACGTAATGAAGCGTTACTTTTCTTTGAATTTCCTTTTCTCTTAAGTCTTCAAATATCAAACAATCGGAGTATTTCTACGTGTTCCTTGGGAGAAGGTTGCATAGTTTGTACATCTTCTAATAAAGTTAATAAATTGTGAATAATAAGGGCATACGTAAGCGTAGAAATTACCCGCATGATGCTAACATCTAGATGCATTGTTTCTTGGTCGAGCACTGATATTATTAATTCAAGTTGTTAACTAACTCATTACAACGACTAATATTCCAACGCGAATTCTGGTGGCGGCGCCGGGCTTAATAATGAGACATACATATCTGGTGACGTATTAATATGACGGAACGTCTTCTACTAATTAAATTCTGACTATTGTGAAACAATTGCTATTTAGTTATATGTATTAACTGGGATGCACAAAGCACATCAATACGATTTGCATATTATTTGTAACTATATTTGTACTCCTAGATTATAGTATTTACTTCGTACAAGCACTTCGTACAAGCACATACGATGATGTACACACCGTAAACAGCAGTAGAATCGATACGGTAGCGATAATTTTGTTTATGTATCGGTATTTCGTAGCGAATAAACGAAGCTTTGATGAAATTGAAGCTCTTTTGTGCCGCACGCAATGGGTCTTCACCGCTGTATCAATGATATTCCCGAATTACGATCTCAAATAATCAAAGCGTAATTTATATTTAATTTGGTTCGCGGTGAGTAGCATGTGTGTAAACCCCAATTAATGGTGTTTTGATGTGCCTATTACTCTGTAATGTAAAAGGAGATGGGTATCGGGTAACACTGAATAGAGAGATGCTAATGTTTAGCGGATAACATTGAAATTTATGGTTGAGAATTACTTTTTCTCTAATAGATTTAATAGAATCGATAGATGTTTTTATATGCTATTATTTCAGTTGCAATTTTAGCAAATATAATTCTATTTTGGACCCACGAGTGCTGTTCATGTTTACACTTTTGTCAGTCAAATTTACCCGAGCAATATTTCAAGACAAAACTTTCCTAAATTAAGTCGAATGTGTTTAATGAAAACATATTTTCGTCGAATAAGAAAGTGTCAACCAATCACGTAGATCTAACAGCAGAATAACCGCAAGTCTGTCAATAGAAACGTCCCAAATTACACGATGTCTGTCGATGGAATTCATTATTTAAGATCGTATAAATTGGTAACGATACTGAATTAGTAATATTGATGACGGGTGTTACATCGGGGAATACATGCTAGCTGACTTACCAGTGAATATCCTACAGTGGAATTGTAAGCGTCGTACATGAATTTTATAATCAGACTTGCTTTATGTGGTGGTTTACATACGTTTTACAGACGTTGAAGTAGAATTTACATTTAGAGGAAAAAAGTATCAGTTCAGAATATATTCATGGCAGCTGTTGGTGGCATCACTCATATATCAAAGTGTTTGGTGTTCTTGTGAGTGAAAGTGAATTAGTATTTCAGTTCAGAATGTCATAATGACTAAATCAATTGATAATTAGCTTAGTTATTCTTGATTTTTTCTTTAGTAAGCATGACACGATTAACACTCAGAAACCCTCATAATTTTCATGGCAGCTGTTAATTTCTTCGTTATAAAATAGGGTATAGGGAGGGAAGGTATAGAGCGAATTACTACAGGAATCGTTTTTATGCCCAACGGTCATCTATAAAAATCAATATCAAAATCAGTTATTCCAACTGCTTACGTAACACCTAAAACAGTAGTTCTATCTATGAAACATATGATGCTGAAACACTCTACTCTTGCCCAATATCTCTGAACTCGATGTTCTAAACGCTATTAAAAAAATTAAAGGTTCCTTAACTATGGGTCCTGATGTCCTTCCTGCATTCTTTTTGAAAGACTGCGCCGAAAGCTTGGTCAAACCACTAACAATTATTTTCAATAAGGTTATTTGTCAGAAAGCATTCCCTGATGAATGGAAACGTTCAAGAGTAACACCTGTTTTTAAGTCTGGTTCCCGGAATGATATTACAAACTATCGGCCTATCTCTTTGATTTCAAACTGTGTAAAAATTTGGAGACAGTATTATATAACAAAATTTATCATCATGTGAAACCATTTCTACATCACAACCAACATGGATTCCTAAAAGGTAGATCGACAGTGACTGATGTAAGTAATTTCACCCAGCTTGTATGAGAAGCTCTTGATGAACGTAAACAACTTGACGTCGTTTATACAGATTTTAGTAAAGCTTTTGACCGTGTACCGCAACATTTGCTACTACAGAAGTTACAGCGCTATGGTTTGCATGCCAATTTTCTTCTGTTACTCCAAAGTTATTTAACTGGAAGGCAACAATTTGTTGAATATGAAGGGGCCAGATCTCGCACTTTTCTTGCACGTAGTGGGGTAGCTCAGGGTTCAAATCTTGGGCCTTTATTATTCATATTATTTATCGATGATGTTCGTAACATAGTTGGTACTGACTGTTTACTATATGCTGATGACTTAAAAATATTTCGTATAATTGATTCTGGTGAAGACTGTGATATTCTTCAAAGCAAGATTGATCTTTTACATAATTGGTGTCAGAAGAATTTTATACATATCAACATAAACAAATGTAAAGCGATGGCATACAATCGTAAACCTGTAAATATAAACTACAACTATGTAATTGATGGTATAGCTCTTCAAAAATGCTCTGTAGTTAAGGATTTAGGCGTAGTTTTTGATAGCAAATTAACATTTAATAGTCACATAGGGTCAATAGGGTTTATTATGAGATCATGTAAAGACTTTTTAGATGTAAACACTGTTATCACTTTATACAATTCTTTAGTTCGTAGTAGACTTGATTATTGCTGTGTGGTTTGTTCACCTATGTACTTTACATATGTCAATTTACTAAAGTCGTTACAAAAGCGATTTTTGAGGTATTTATATTTAAAGAAGTATGGTACTTTTTCTGATTTATCGTATGAATCCCTGTTAATGGAATTTAATTGTCAAAGCCTCTGTACCTCATAGAAATGTCATTTCACTATTATATCTATATAAATTGATTCACAATGTTGTTGATGACTTTGTATTTTTGTCGTGTCAATAGTAGAAATGCAATTACTTTCCAAAACAGGAGAGCTGCTACTAATTTATATAAAAATTCACCATTACATAGACTGTGTTATTTATACAATTCTTGTAATTACAATTTGGACATATTTGGTGACAGCTTTATAACATTTATGGCTTCTGTTAAAGAATGTATTTATTTTACTTAGTATTGAGTTTTGAATTCTTACGAGTTAGTTATGTTATGTGTTCTTTGTTTCTTTCTTAATTTTTTTTCTCTGTTTATTTCTTTAATTCACGTTGTGTCTCTTATATTTTTAAATTCTTGTATTAATATTTATAACCCTGTAATTGGAATTTTCTGTTGGGTTAATAAATGGATTATTATTAATATAGAAAGAAGTCATTTTTTAGTAAATTCTCTTGTGTCCCTTTAATAAATGTGTTTCTTGAAATAGCTTGACATTTTTTCTTTTTATGTGAGTGTATTGACGTAAGTGAGAGCTATTTATAGACGGAAAAGGTTAGTAGCACGTCCATAATTGTAAATTTTACCTAAATCATACTTTTTTTATAAAATTCTCTGTTGTACACATTTGTATTACAATACCAAAATTCTCATGCTCAATAATTACGTAGTTACAAAAGTTGCACGTACAGTAATAAGAGCATATAGAAACCATTTTACAGAAACTTTTATTGCACCAATCAATGTATTATTTAATTGCAGAAACGGTTTTATTTTCAGCCTTTGCACATTTCTATTTTGACCGCGTACATTTGTATAAGCACACATTTCATCACCTTGTATTCGAATGCAGTAAACATCGATAGTGCCATTAAAATCTCACTGACATGCGAACCTCACACTCGTTCTACGTTGCGGAAGCAGCAACGCGAAACTTGTTTCTGTCACCTACATACATACATATGGAGAAGTATTGATTTTAATTTTCCATCCGATGTTATTATTAAAACTGGAGAAAGGCAAGAAATACACCCCCATTAGCTAAGTGATACGGCATTAACACGTACACTCTGATCTATAAAAATTGTAACACTTGCGGATAACGGCTTAGTAAGATAAGACGTATCCCGTGTAAATATGTAGTTCTCTTTCTTGTTTGTTTCTGAATTTACGATAACAGCTTAATAAATTTTGTCGTTACTAAAAGCTAACACTAGCTTACACTAATCAAATAGAAAATTAAAAAAATTCTTTCGGATAGGAAGGAAATATGTAATCAATCGTGTTATTTGCACTTATTTCGGAACCTCGTAAAAGTATCAGAAAACCTGCAGAATTACGGAAACGGAACGGAAAAGCGCAAACACAAGCTACGGAAATTCATTTCAATTTTGAAGTTCGAATGGTGCCGTTAAACTGTGCGCGTGCATAGCGTTAAGGTTGTCATCTTGTCAAAGTTCGCCAAAAGTCATATCATTAAATGTTTTAATGGCTGTGGTGGTTGGTACCGACCGCTAAAAACTTCTGTTCTCTTCGACTGTTTTCTAATTATAAAATACCATTCCTCGACCGCCAATAGAGCGATTATTGAGCAGAAAACTGGGTCATCCATAATAATATAAAGTAGCACTAAAAAGTTGAAACGTTGATTGAAAATTAATGCTCTTCGATATTGCAAATTTACCGATTTTATGTATCGTATTCGAATATGCAAATTGTTCACGTAATCCTTATAGAAAAACTATATCTATGCATAAATAAAAATTAGCTGTTTCGATCTTTTTATTTCTCATTTTTAATTAGAATAAAACATAAAATAATCTATCTAAAATATCACATGAACAACGAAATACTGTGGTTTCCATATTGATTACTGAACTTTGTAAACTTTTTTTCTACATTTCAAACTAATATTTGGAATATTATTCAATAACTTACTAACGTGGTCTATCGAACCCTTCGTGCACTAATTATCTCTAATAGCAGCGGGGTTTACAGCTATAAACCACGCACATAATGAAGGATTAGTAAAATCCATTAAAGTTTCCGATGTAAGCAATTTAGGCGTACCATTGGGAAACAAATCATTTTCGTCGGTAGCGTAAGGATAGGTAAGCAAAATTTATTGCTATTTGCTAACCGTTCATATTATGTGTTTAAACGATTACGTTTTCATTAAGTTTTTTCGATTCATCGTCTTTGGTTGTTATAGTGAAATTACAACAAAAAAAAAGCAATGGTTTTAAATTTTTTGTTGGAATAGCAAACATAAAACTCTATTTGTTCAGTAAATATTTTATTTTAACCGTTTTTTCCTTGTATCTACATACGTGCTAATTTTTAATGTTCGAGAAATGAATATTTATTTATGCGGAAAAATATGTATGCATGCCTAGATTTTAATTGTTTGGTGCTGTATCCTAGGTAACGACACACAGCACACCAAACGAATAACAGAGTTTGTTTTCATTGTTCTGTTTTATATTAATGTAATGTACATACATACAATCTCACGTGCATAATACACTGTTACTAATGAAGATAGGAAGCATTGTTTTGTCTTCTGTATTTAATTTTTTTTCTGAGCTATAGAAAATTTGATATTAGCAAAACAATCGGTGGATATGAAAAGAACATTACCCGATGTATGATTACTAATCTCTGAATTAATAAATTATTAATATTTGCACTGCGGAATATAAGAATCTAATGGAAAAATAAAGAAATTTATGGAAAATTTTACCTAAAAATACAAAAACAAAATAAGCTACAATGTCGTAAAGTGTGTTTATATTATAAGATGTCTGAAACTAAAAAAAAAGGAAAGAAATGTTTATTTACTTAATAGTACAACGTAATTAGAAAGTACTACTAAATTCGAATGTTCTAAATCCTCTACAGTGAATCTACTGGTTAGGAGAAAACCGAATCAACGATGCAGTAATTTCAAAAATCAAATCAAACCTAAAGGAACTGAGCGTGCAATATTTATGCTGGTACGCATTTCAAGGTAATATCACGCATACTAAACTAACTGTACTTACTTATATATAGCATGTATAATTAAAGACAGTTTCGTACAATCAAGTAGGCAAACGAACTAGGTAAACAATACATTACAAAGCAACGGGGCTGGAGAACTCTTTAGGTGGTCTTCGAGTGTTGATATTGTTGATCAGTTGGCTCCTTCTTAGGTCTTCTCTGCTGTTAAACTCCTAAAATGAGAAAACCGAAGGGTAGAATTACTATTTGGCTATCAGCAATGGGATCATATTAATTGGAGTGTTTCGGTGCTGGTTCTATGTATATTTTGCGCGATTGTGCTGTAAATCTTCAGGTTGCCGCCTAGAACCGACTGAAAGAATTCTAGATTGAGTTTCCTGAAGAAATCGTTTAAGTTTTGGACATCTGTTGCCGTGAGGTCTCGGAGAACGGCCAATAAGATTTGCGTGAGAAGCTGGAATGCTAATCATAGAACGCGGTTTCGTACTCGTTCTAGTGGAAGATTGTTGGTAGGACCTGCCGTGGGACTGGCATAGATATTAAATAAAATTTACTAGAAGAAAAGTACAAAAAGCCTTTATACAGAAATCTGGCATTAAAGTGTTTCCATTGGGCAAATCGAAACATGTTGCTATCATACATTAAACAGATACATCATTAACAAAGTACGATATGGTTTGGAAACGGTTCATTGTCTTCTTTTTCTATTAAGCTTTCAGATATCAACAGATGGTGCACCTAATATTGGTGCCAGTAAGTTTGATTTGTGAATAGATCTACAAAAGAAAATCCAGAACACAGTACAATCGTCTTGTACTTCATTAATTCATCAATGCGTGAACGCATGCACTAACACATATTATCGCAGGCAGGTCTTCTTTTCGTTGCCTTTAACCAGAAAAATTAAAAATAAAATCTAATTTTCTTAAAAGACACAAACATTTTTTGTGAAAAACTTAGCATTCATTCATTTTTTCGGAAGAGCAGAAATTGTTTCACAACATTCCACAGAGATAAAGATTTGAGATTTGCGGTCTTGTTTACTTTTTATGCTCACTACTAAAGTAGTAGTAATAGTAATAACGGAATGCGATACAACAATTGGGTTTTAACTTCAAACTTCTTGAGTAACTCGTTTATTTGTCTAATATTTCGGAAACAGAAAGATATTGTAAAATTTTCTAAGAAATAGTTTCCAAAGAATGTGATTGACTGCAGTTTTCTATCATACATAATTGTGATTTACCTATTACGTGACAATAAATATAGCGTTGCAAGCAAAAGAATATTTTTGATCGTTAGAATCTTCATTTGTTTGTTATTTGTAAGAGTACCAAAATGAATCCAAATTTTATTATTTTTCAAACACTGAGGACATCTTTAATACGAATCCGACAAGGTAGTTATATTTGAGTTAAATAGTCTGTAATTATGTTGGTCATTTACGTAACAACCGATTATTTTGCAACTCTATTGGTATCTTCGAAGAGTAGTGATAACTCATTTTGTTGTAATGTAACACATGAAACATTAACACTGTTTAGTATTTTATTATAAAAATGGGGTCCCATAATGTATACATTTAATATGCTGCACTAAACGTTGACGCCAAGAAAATTTTACCAGAAATTCTAGACAACGTTGTTTGTCCGTATTCTTAAAGGATGTACTAAATAAACTTTATGTGGAAAGTATTTAATTTCTTTTATAATCCTATGGTAAGATGCTAAAGATAGATCATACTGATCTTTTAATTGTCGTAACCATACATACATCATTATTGCATTGCTATCGTAATTTCTCAGATTGCTACACAAATCTATGAATGTTTTATGATGTTGGTAAAGGCAAGTTCGGAAAGCCAAAGAATATGCATCAGATTTCTATGGGCCAATGTCAATATGTTTGTTAAATTATCAACAAAAACATTCTTTAGCAACCGCTATACATGTATAAACAGGACGTTTGAGAGTTTAGGTGCATTGTATCAATTTCGTTTATAGGTTTACATATATTTGGCAAGATTGTAAAATTTTGGATATCAATAATAATCTACTCAAAGCCTTGTGGATAGGTTCTAGACCTACTCAGTTATATGAAATAAATTTTGTATGGTCTTAAGTTTTAGTTGTATCTAATCTGGTGCATTTTGAAGAATACAAAGCGTTTTGTTCAACATTTCAAAAATGCTGAACAATTTTGAAATAAATTTCTTGAATAGAAACCGGCTTTTTTATTATCCACTTAATATTTCTTCTGATTTCAATCAGCACATGTATTGAGTACTCGTCTGGCAGGCTATTTGGGTCTTCGATTTCCAATCAGTTTTTTCAGAAATATTTAATTGCCCCAATCAGAAATAAATTTCGTTTTTATGAAGTCAAGGACCGTACTTGTATTAATTAGCACAAGAGACCTTCCTTTCTTAGGCAAACAGTAACTACACAAAGATAAACGTAGGCAACACTTATTAGTATTCCCATTATTTAGTGGTGTCCTTAAACTACGTATTGCGATGCTGTTTAGCTACCTGCAACGCAAAATCTCTAATTGAATCCACAAAATACATAAATCGATATTTACTGAAACCTTTCATATGTTCCTTTTTGCAACCTGTTACTTCGAAACGTAAACAACTAGCAGAATTTTCCAGTGCTGTGTCCGGGAAAATTATTTTTGTGTGCGCGCTTAATTTCAACGAACAAATAGCCGATATATACATAGAGAAAATTAATTAAAAGCAGTCATAATTGTGTGAGACGACCATACAACTCAGAATAATAATTCGGAACGTAATTCCATAAAATTGCCCTAGAGATCAATGTAATTCGACTTTAAAAAAAATCTAATGGCTACGTTGGATATTGACTATATTTTTTTTGAAAAAATTGCAAATATATGCCAGGTACATTCTGTTTCAGACCTTATTTTAAGATATTTCATAATTGTGTTTTCCTTTCGTCTTTCCCATTCTTTGCGCGTTTATCACTAGCTAAGTATCTTCCACAAAGACGTACTTTGCGTAAATTATTGTTTGTTTTCTAGTTTAATTAGAAAGCTCGACCTGTGTGAATGGAAACATAACGAGGCTCGCGCGTAAGCCGCATGCACGCACACTTTGATCGTAAAACTTTCTTGCCTCGCCCGTCGCACAAAAGCGAGGTTTTTAATTATGAAAATTGTCAGCGTGGTAACAACGGGATACGGATTATTAGGCCGTACATCAACGCAATATAATATCACTGGCAACAACGACGGTAAACAGTCTGAGCAGAATGTAGGACATTCGTGTCAGAGCCTAATTGCGAACTTAACAATAAAAACAACACAACAAAGATTCTATGGTAAGCAGTCACAACGAGCAAAACTTAAAACTTAAACGAGAAAGAGGTATGCGACGATGAATTTTCGGAGTTCCACTGAAGAAGACCGAGAGTTTAAGACACACGCGGAAAGCGAACATCCTTCTAATATAAGAGGTGAAACTGTGACAACCACAAGTTGTTTCGTTCTTGAATTTGACAGTTTTTGCGAAATTTGTTTCCTAAGAAAATCTATGTAGATGTTTGCCGTATTTGCGAATATATTGAAAATACAGAATACAGTATTCCGTGAGGTGAAAAGTTTACGAAAGCAAATAGGAAAATTTTACGATATAGGAGAATCGAATAAAACGTTTTTGTTGGCAAATTGTAGATTGTTCCTTTATAAATTGATCGATGTATTGTTGGAATATTCTCCAGAATGAAAATAAATATAGATTTGCACGCAACATAAATTGCTGTTATTTGAATATTTCGTAAACGGAGTCTCATCTAATCTATATTTTAAACGATTTCGTGCCACTGTTACAGTACTAGTACGTATGTACATACATATGTACATTCCGAAAGCACATTTAATGCTGGTACCATCATTGTCAATAAAATCTTTAAAAGGTTTTGGTAATGTTGCCAGCTGGGAGAGAGATACGATGGCACCATATGCTACACAAGCGTTAAACTACAGATCTTTAGTATATTGAGTTGTTAATCCTATTATCCCACCGTTTCGGACACGTAAACCTGCACCATTAGCTTGCAGTCTTAGTTAATGTCAGACCCGGTTCTGCTTCAGTGAATTGAGTTGCAAAGCCACTTCTTGCCAACTTGTTTGCTACTTCATTGCCTGGTATGCCCTTATGCCCCAAAGTAACTTTGTTGTGTTTTGCCAGAGTTTTTAGGTTTTTCAGGCAGCCTCAAGCTAACTTTGAGGTTATCTGATAAACTGCTAGTGTTTTTAAGGCCGCCAGATCATCCGATAGGATATGACTCAGCGGAGCCCTTGGCTGTTTTTTCAATGCCCTTGGGGCACATATCTCTATAGCTACTATTTCCGTTTGGTGCACGGTGGTATATTTTCCTAATATCATATATTCTTCATGATTGAAGGTTTCACCATATATACCTGCCCCAGGAGCTGCCTTTCTCTTTGACTCGTCTGACCAGATCCAGGTTCGGATTTCAGGTTTCTGTTTTACTCTCCACTCATCCCAATCTCGGACAACCTTGAAGGATTCATCAAAAGAGAATTTGGGAATCATTGTATCATAGCCCATTTCAAAGATAGGGTTTGTAATCTCAGCGGTTATTCTGGCATGCCCCGAAGTATTCTGGGTTCTGCAGTTTCCACCACATTTCAGTCTATGTGCTACCCATTCTTGCATCCGCCCTTATGTAAATGTCCAGGAAGGCAAATTTAGCATGGTCTCCATAGCATCTACAGCACCTAAGAGAAGGCATTACAGCAGAAATTGCGACTCCTGAAACGATTCAGCGATTGTGGAGGGAAGCTAAGAAATTAGGTCTTCTGCGTTTTTTGGAACTGTATCATTCATTTTGCTCCAAAATGGTAGATATCCTCTTCAATGACTTCGTATAAATGTATATCGGCTGTTTTAGGCACGATAGCTGTAATAGCTTCCTAAGCTGAGTCGCTTGTTAAGACTATGCACTGCAGCTCGTCCTATGTAAACTGTCTCTGTAAATATGTTTCCACGATTTTGCTCAAACATAACTTCATTCTAAATAAATAATAAGTGTTTGAGCCAAGACAAATATGGTAAAATTAATTAAAAGGCTACTTTGGACTATTATATACATATTAAAATTAAGAAAAAAATTGTTTTATACTTTAAAATTGG